>JAACJT020000695.1:0-18183 GCA_009936485.2 Gymnarchus niloticus | reverse complement strand
GCGTAGCACCGCGGTCCTGGAGGAACGTTGTTTCGTTTCACTATGTACTGTACCAACTGTATGTGGTTGAAATGACGATAAAGAGCTACTTGACTTGATATTTTTTGTTGGACAATTTCAGGAGCTGACGTGATGCCAAACAGCAAACGTTTAAAACAAACCATCTATTGTGAACCTATTTAAGGACGCACTGGAGTACGCCATCTGCTTTCATCTTCTTCCTGATCCATTCAATGATTGGCTTTCTCGCCATCATGTCATCTTCCACTGAGTCCACATATGCTCCAAACTCTGCCTCCAGGTCACCCGAATGAGTGCCCCTCAAGTGGAGGCCTGGATAGGCCGTCTGAGACCACTAGGTGTTTTCACAGAACGCATTCGGCTACAGGATGAAACCTCATTAGCCTGATTAGTAGGCACTAGCGGAGTATGGGGGTGGTATAAAGAACTTTTGAATTTACAGGAGTCGCTAAGGGCTTATGGTCCGTTAGCAGCTTGTAATTTTCGAGGTCGCAGAGGTATTGGTAGAAATGCTCAGAGGCCCACACTCCTGCGAGGCACTCCTTTTCAATCTGAGCGTGCCTCTACAGCATTGGTCAGTGTTCGTGAACAGAATGCCACAGGTTTCACCTTCCCAACACGATTCTGCATAAGGACACCCCGAGCCCGTAGCCACTGGCATCTGCACCGACAACTGTAGGCTTTGCAGGGTCGAAAAATTCCAGGACAGGTGGTGATGAAATTAGCTCCTTTACCTTAGTGAATGCCTTGCTTTGTTGTGGCCCCCAATCCCAGTCTTGTTCGGGCTTATGCATTTCATTGAGGGGCTGCAATACCATGGAGAGGTTAGGTAGGTATTGTCCAATGTAGTTAATCATTCTCAGCAACCGTCTCAATTGACTGACATTCTTGGGTGAGTCCATTGCTGTAACGGCTGTGACTCTCTCTGGACTTGGGACAGTGCCATCCTTGGTTACCACCTGTCCCAGGAAGTGTAGCTCTGGTTGGCTCAGCTGACATTTGTCCTTATTGAGCCTTAAGCCTGAGGCTTGCATGGTCCTCATCACACTCTTGAGTCTTAAGTCGTGTATTTCCCATGTTTTGACAAACACAAGGATGTCATCCATATACACGGCTGTTCGGTCATGTCCCTGCAGTAGCTCTGACATTTTTCATTGGACAATTTCAGGAGCTGGTGTGATGCCAAACAGCAAGCATTTAAAACAATATCTCCCCAGTGGTGTAATAAAAGTGGTCAGCTGAGCACTGTTCTCCTCTAGGGGGATCTGCCAAAATCCGCTCTCTGCATCTAAGCAGGTGAATACCGTACTCCCAGTAAGCTTGAGGAGTATGTCATCCAATGTAGGCAACATGAACTTTTCACCTTTCACATTCTCCTTAAGTCTTTACAAATCCACACGTTCTTATTTTGCCATTTGTTTTCATTACTGGGACCATGGGTGCACACCATTCTGTTGGGTCGGTTACTTTCTCAATTATGCCTATTGACTCCATTCTTTTTAGCTCTTCTTCTCCTTTGGGGAGTAGTGGAATGGGGACCCGTCATGGTGTGGCTACGCTGTTGGGTTGTGCCACATCTTTCAGAGTTATTTTAACTTTTTAACTGGTTCTAACTTTAGCATGCCCACGCCACCTGAATTGCTGAATTCTCCCATGCGCTTGACGAAACCCAGTTTGGTTGCTATGGTTCGGCTTTCACCATTGGTATTAACTACCACCATTCGAAAGCAGCAGTTTCTCAATTGGCCATTAATGCTGGCTTTAATTTTAGCTAAAAACTGCCCTCTTGTGGCCACAGTGGGCTTTGAGGCGTGCTTTGAACCGCACTGAGTTCAGGCTTTTTCTTGAGGCTTTCGTACGTAGCCTCTGACATCACTGATGTGTTGGCACCGGAGTCAGTTTTGAATGAGACAAGAGTGTGTGCTGTGGTTATGGTAATACATTACGGTGGCTCATCTTCTGTGAATATTTGCTCCTGCATTTGGTTTCAGTTTATTAATTGACCCCAGAAACATGCAATCATCATTTCCTACATCATCTTCAGTTACTTCCTGCACTGCCTTTGTGTGCTCACTGTGGCCAAGTGCCCAGTTTTACCGCACTTCATGCATTTTTTTTTCCTTCTGCAGGACGTTGTTCACTTCCATCCTGATTACGTCCACATCTGGTGCCTGTTGTTTTTCACGTATTTTGGTACGTTTTTACCGTTGTGCTAGCTTTTTTATTTCCCATCTTCCTGAACGATTTAATGTCATCCACGCGATCTGAGCTGCTTGCTCGCTCTGTGTTCTGAGTTTTTATTAGTTTGGAGTGTCTCGCCATCTCAGTGGTGGACCGCTACGTAAGGTTTCTGTGACACTTGTTTTGTCGCGAATGCCAATCACTAAACAGTCGCACATCTGCTCTTCTTTCTGAGTTTCAAGATCACAATTTTTGCCTAACTCACACAGCTGTCTTACAAACACCTCAGCACTTCTGCAGGGGGTTTGCACTCTTGAGTGGAACTTGGCTCGCTCGTAGATAACATTGCACTTTGGGATGAAATGGTCATCAGATTTACCCTTTCATATTCGTCACTGTTCCCTGTGTTGGCGACGGTAAAGAACTTGAATATGTGCTTGGCCTCTGCTCCCACTGGGTAAATCAGAGTGGTAACCTGAACCATCTCTTCCTCTTCAGTAAGGTGCCATGCAACTTTTATTAATACTTTTGTTTACTCGTTAGAGTGCACATTGCATTTGGGTATGAGAGTATAAAGGAAATATATTTTTAAAAGGTTAAATATTAACATTTGCAGGCTGTAATGGATTATGAATTTGAGGGGGCCAGTGGTCCAGCCGCTGTCTAAGTGCTTATCCCGGTCCGGGTGGTAGGCAGTGATTTTACTAAAATAATCACTTCACATGTAAAGGTTTGTCCTGACATATCATGGAGTTTTCCTCAAATTATAATTTACTTAAATGAAGTAGATGACTCTGATATAAGGGCTGGAATGAACCCAGTTGGACCCTTACTAGGGGAGGCAGTCCTGCCTCACACCTTCATGCTTTTGAATGCTAGGTTATTATGGAGGTGAAATGAAATCTCTGATGGCCTTTGTACCATTTCACACAGAATACAGGAACTTGTCTTTTTCTTATCCCATCTTGCTCTCCATGAGAACACACACACACACACACACACACACACACACACACACACACACACACACACAAGTTCAAGGTTCTTTATTTGTCACGTACAGATGACATACGTGATGTAGTGTAGTCAAATGTTTTTCCTAGGTACCTTCTGATGGTGATAACACACAAAAACAACAACAAAGAACACAAAGAAGACTATATAATAAAATAAACAATAGGATTTAAGTAAAATTAGAATAAATTAGAATAACTAAAAATGACATGGATGTGCAAAATAAAAGAATAAGATCGTTTTTGTGCAAAATCTTGTACAGCATGCAAATACGAGTTCACAGTGCAAATTTGCGTGTGTTTGTATGTCTGTGTGCGTCTTTATGCATATGTGTGTATGAGGTAGGGATGTTCAATGTTCGCTTAAGTGTCCTCAGTCAGTAACCGGATTGCCTGAGGGTAGAAACTTCTGGGCCTCTCTGTGTTGGTCTTTAGGAGCCGGTAACACTCCCCTGACGGGAGCACTGAAAACAGTCTATGTCCTGGGTGGTGGCTGTCTTTAATGATTTTCCTGGCCCTGGTCCTGAATTGCTGGATGTAGATATCTGTGATGTGGGGGAGAGAAATCCCGATGGCTCTCTCCACTGCTCTCATCACTCCGGGCAGCGCCTTCCGGTCCTGGATCGTGGTGCCTCCAAACCAAGCCGTACCCTTTGTCACCAGGGTATTTGTGTGTAGTCCAGGAGAGGTAGTCTGTGAGATGGACCCCAAGGTATTAGTGACTGATAACCCTCTCAACTCTGGCCCCGTTGATTATCAGGGGATGATAGTCCTTCACTTGCTTTCTCCCATAATCAATGACCATCTCCTTAGTTTTGGTGACATTCAGGGAGAGATTGTTAATGCAACACCATGTGGAGAGGATCGCCACCTCCTCTAAGTAGGCCTTCTCAACATTTTTAGTGATTAGGCCCAGTTTGGGGCCAGAGTGCAGGGTCAGCCATTTATCCAGTATCCCTGGAGCAGTTTTGAGGTTATAGTCTTCACTTAAGGGCCCGACAGTGACATAGACACTATTTGCCAGTTTCTTGACTGTGACTGTGTCTCCCTGCAGCTGTGGGCCTGCCACCCCTCCCACTGCTCCCTCTTCATATGCAGGAGGGGCTGCGGGCAGAGGTGGGTAAAGCAGCTGTTCTGGGATCATCTTTCGCTTACTGGTCTCCTCTAAGGCAGGAGGATCGGGGGTGGGACACATTCCTCTACCTTTTCTAACATCAACCCAGCAGCCTGTCTAGTATCCTTCTCAGCCTGTAATTTGTCTCTCAACTGATCAGCCTGCTGCTGACAGTCCTTCCTAGCCCTTTCCAGCACTATAGCCTTTCACTGATGAAAGTAGTCTTGCCCACCTACAGCGGCCACCCTGCTTCCTTATTAGAATTTTTTTGCACACTTCTACTTCATCTGGATTCAGCGTTCCCTGATCTGGCCATCTCTTCCCAGTCTGCCGTTTCCACATTTTAACACGCCTTATTAAAATCAAGCCCAGTTTGTCTCTCCACGTATTCTCTAGGGGTAAGCTTTCCAGGTTTATTTTGTCGATATCCATCATTATCTTAATGTTTTCTCATTCTTTTTTTTACAAATTCCCTTCGTCTCAGGTGGGAGCGGATATTTACTCGACGTAGCACCCATGACGTTCTACTTTAACCAACCTATTGTTTCAATAACTGGCATTGCACACAGGTTCCATGATGCCGCTGTTTAGAGGATTTAATCACAGGTACCCTTCTGTTCCTTACTCCCTCTCTCCGTGGTATCAGACCCCTTTATAATACATGGAACTGGCGATGGTGCAGCATACACGGCGACTGAGATATGGGATGTGGGACAGAACTCCAGTCCCACAAGTTTAGTACCCAGTTACCCTGGAGGTGCCCAGGTATGTTGGTCCACAATTCAATGCCGTTCCAAATTTCTATCACAACTCTACACTGTGGCTCTACCCACATGGCCCTGTCATTCCTATTCCAATAAGGAAACTGAATGCAACAACTCCTGATGACTTATCCAGGCCACAGGAGAGTATAAACATTCAGATACAAGGATACATATAGCTTAAGCATGCCACACTCTCCCTGGGAAATGGGAGCAGGACAGAAACCTCAGGTTCCTCGGACTGAGTCTCAGAGAATTCTGACAGGGCCTGTCTTAAGGTTGTCCCCTTAGGTTATCACATGGAGATCTTACCTGTCATTGGCTGCCCTGCCTTCTCCCCCAGACCTTCACCCATCTTGGTCCCTGCCCCGGGACAGAACCTCAGGTTCCTTGATCTGAGCTCCTCACCCAGATCTTCGCCAATCTAAGTTCCTGCCCCCCGAATGTGTCGGAGCAGATCTGGACTCCTAAACCAAAAGCGGCACCGCTTTTACAAAATCAGGAAGCCTTCCAAAGGCTTTCAAACCCAATGAGCTTTCACAAGGCTCACAACCTTTCTCTACTGTGAACCAGCCTCAGTATTTGGAACCTTCGATTCTCATTAACCAACCTCAGTGCCATAATACTCCTCTCCAAGGACTTTTGGGCACTCACCAATCAACCACACGTCCCGATGTTCCAATTACTCACCAGGCTACTCAGCCAATCCTCTGCTTTCACTTTGCGCTAAGCAACAACAAACGACTAATAAGTTTCACCCCAGTAGCCAAACGCACAACAAAACAAGCAGCACATACATCAAAGCCATAAAAACCCCATTGGAGATTTTATCTTATTGTGTCTATGTGAGGTATTTTACTCCAATCAACTCTGAGGGTCAATAGATCCAGGGACAAGGTGGCCTTAGGTGTTTCCTGATGAGGGACCAGGCCTTTCCCTAACTTTGATCCGGAACCAGTCCTGTCAGGCTCTATGCCTTACCTGTCTCTATGCAGGATCCTTCCGTCTGAAACAGCCAAAAGACTCATTGGCTCCATGTTGGGCGCCATGTTATGGAAGGAAAAAATTTTCTTCTTTGACCCTTTACTCCCAAATTCTCCTTTTCACCAGACAAAATATAATCACCTTCAACAATATGAACAATAAAACTGCTTCCTCTGTCCTGTTTTGATAACACCCTAAAGTACCCCTCCCTTCTCCCCAATCTCGTGACTACTGCTGTTCCAGTTAACACCAAAAATAGATATTTATTCAAAATTAGAGTAGAAGAAAACACACAGTACATGTCTGACTGAAATTCAGCAGTAACTTGTTCCGTCCTGGGATATGTTACCAGTTTTTGGTGAAATAGGCATGCAGAAACTGGAGCTTCCAGTCTTGAGGTACGGTGTCCTGCATAGGACAAAAGACCTCGAGCTGTAAAACATGAGGCACCAATTATGGAAACACCTGGGAACAAGGCTGTAGGTTTTGGAGTGTGTCATTTTTTCAGTATAAATATCAGGTGCCAAAATGGGTATGACCACAGTTAGCAACCCACGTTGTCTATAGTGTAACTGTACAACTGATTACAAGCTGTCTGGGTTTCCTATATGCATTTCAGCAATAATTTATATTGTATCCGGAATATTTCCCACACAGATAACCACTAAACAACTTACACAGTAAAAAGCAAACATATAAATCTAAACATAAGGACTAAATTAAACACGAGAGGTCTTAATAAATTAAAGGAAACTAACAAATTTGATCAAATGACTTGTAGTTATTTAAATGTATAGCACTACTGCAATTCTACAGATAACCTTAAATAACCTTACTTAAACTTCAAAATCACCCAGAACATGTTAAATCCTTCATGATGAACAGCAGGCATTTCAATGTGCTGGAAATCAATAATCACAATACACAGCCAAGCTCCTGTCTCATTATCTAGTATATAATGAGAGAACGAAAAAAATTCGATACGAAATGTTAACCGCGTGACGTACGACATGCTCAGCACGTGGCAGTGCACTGCTGAGGCTATGCACTGGCAAGCTGTTACTCCTTCTGTTTTTTGCCCATTGTTTATGACCATTTTGAATGTATTGTACAATTTACTGCAACTGAATTTGTATCCATCTGCGGCTATGTTATATTAATCTCCCATGCAGAAATGGCCTCTGGTCAAATAGGGCCTGGGTAAAAATTGTCTTGTCTGGTCGTGTAAAACCAAAATTTGCCAAGTTTGAAAAGTTTTACAAGTTTCAATTTCAACTTTTGTTTTTAAACTTTAGTTTTTAATTTTGATATAAGCTGCATAATTGATTTTACATCCCCAGATCAGAAAAAGTTGGGACGGTATGGAAAATGCAAATTAAAAAAAAAATCACTTTGAGTTTTATTTCATTGCAGACGGTGTGAACCCAAGACATTTCATGTTTTGTCAGGTCAGCTTCATTTCATTTGTTAATGTACATCCATTCCTGCATTTCAGGCCAGCAACACATTCCAAAAAAATGGATTGATAATAATAAAGACATCTCAGTATGGATAACACTGTCAGGAAATAAACTCTTTTTCAGAATCTAAGATAGAAAAACACTTGGATTGCTGAAATATTCATTATGCATATGTGCTTTTAAGTTTTGTGTGCTTTTTTGTGAAATCTGTAACCTTGTGCAATCTATAACATTCCGGCGTTCGTTTACATGCAGCTGATCACAGGGTCAGACCTTTAGACTGAGAAACATGGAGGGTTACTTTAGATAACAGTACCAGCCTGCTGAGTCCTACTTTTGTCTTTGGTGGTTGGTGCTGATGTTTCGTTGTCTGTAAACAGCCTATGTAAGTCTTTAGAAGCACCCAAAGTAAAGAGCAGTAGATTTTGGTCCTGGGAGAGGATACGCTGTTGTACTTTTCAGCGGGGGATTGAACTAATTAATTTAACAGCAAAATATCCATCTGTATGAATGGGTGAACAGCAAATAATGAACATACTTTACAAATAACATACTCAATAATAAACAAATGTACAGGATAATAACCATAGCAAAGAGGATGTCTACAATGATTTGTGTTTTACAAAATGCATTAATACCATAAAATAATGTGTGGTTTACAAATGAAGCAGTCATAGATCAGTCCTGAGGGACTTCATTTAAAAAAACTGAGCTGTACTGGCAGAGTAACATTAATTTAAAGCCCACCCATGTTATTCCAGTAACTCAATAAAAGCTGATACTTTCATGCCTATGAGCAAAGTAAAATCAGACAATATACAGCAAACCATATCCTACCCAGGAAAGAGGGGGCAAGTACTGTGTTTCCCCCAGATAACTTATGGATGCAGTCTTTGTTTGGGGGGTCTTGCTGGATCTCTCCTCTGTCAGGATGGCACAATGCATAGTGCGTCCTTATTCGTGGGGGAAAAATTTTGAGGAAATCCTGCAATGGCAAGTTGCGTATATCTCTGAGGAGGTCATTGCTGACACGGTAAGTGTTATTAGGGTCATACATGCTACCATGGCCCTGATTGTAGCTGTAGTGCTGTGTGATGTACACTTGGTCAATGTTGCCGAATGGGGTCCTCCTTACAATGATGCGGTCCCTATTGTTCTGATCACGTGAATCTAAGTTCTCGGAACTGTGAAGGTCATCTGTGACATAATCTGGAAGTCTTTCACCCTTCATCAGCAGTTCATTGTCGAAGAAAGAGGTTACCTACAGAATAGTAAGTATCCTCTTTGGTTTTGCAGAGAAGGAAGGATGTTCTCCTTGTTTCCATAGTAATGAAACCCAAACGCTCCGCCCTTGGGATCTTTTTCTGGCTTCATGTTGTTATTATTATCAAATGAAATAAACTCATGAGAAAACCAGTACAGGAGGTGTAGACCATGTCTTGGGTAGTTGTGGCCAAAATCTTTACCCTCTAGATCAGGGATAGTTTTCAGGGTGTCATTGGGGCGACATGACACAGACACAAAGCTGACAGCCAGGAGAAACCCACACAGGATGTTCAGCTTTCCCATAATTCACCTGGGGAATTAACTTTGAATACAGAAAAAGGTGAGAGAATATGTAAAGCAAAGAATAAATAATTGTGGAAAATGATTGCTCATGAAAAAGTAGTACAGATAGGAGTGTAATCTCACAGGTTCTACATAAATCAAGAGTAACAGACAATATTTTCATACCTGTACATCACATATAAATTACTTACATGAAGTTGTGTATGACAATAATGTATGTTTATATAATAATCTAAAACTTTCTGAATTACTTTATATTTTGAATTAGACAATTTTCTTGGTCTTTTAAGCCATTAAAGTTAAAATAGTGATGGCACTATTGGCACTCCTGTACTTTAATATATTCCCAAGAATGCAAAATATACAGATATATTTCTTACCAGATATGCTGAGGAATGCAGATAATGAGCCTCGGAGTTATATGAACTTTAAAACTGGTTCCTCTGTCCTGTTTTGATAACGCCCTAAAGAAGTACCCTCCCTTCTCCTCAAATTCCTGACTACTGCTGCTCCAGTTAACACCAAAAATATCTATTTCTTCAAAATTAGAGTAGAAGAAAACACACAGTACATGTCTCACTGGAATTCAGCAGTAGCTTGTTCAGTCCTGGGGTATGTTACAAGTTTTCGGTGAAATAGACACACAGAAACGTCCAGTCTTGAGGTACGGTGTCCTGGATTGGACAAAAGACCTCGAGCTGTAAAACATGAGGCACCAATTATGGAAACTCCCGGGAACAAGGCTGTAGGTTTTGGAGTGTGTCATTTTTTCAGTATAAATATCAAGTGCTAAAATGGGTATGACCACAGTTAGCAACCCACGTTGTCTATAGTGTAACTGTACAACTGATTACAAGCTGTCTGGGTTTCCTATATGCATTTCAGCAATAATTTATATTGTATCTGGAATACTGATCATGTACTCCAAACATGATATGGATGATGGATTAACAGAATCCTACTGTAGAGCAAACACATCACTGCATGATCTGTAACGCGAGAGCAATCCAAAGGAACAGCAGCAAATACTGAACATGACCTATGTGACCTGTGTCAGCTGATTAGGGTTCTTGTTTCGTTTACTTCTAGCTGTACCCTTTCCAAACTGTGCTGATAAGTAGATTTACTTGCTTTATTTCTGATTGTAAAGCACAATGAGCCCCATCTTCAGTAAAGTGTTCTCCAGTGAGTGATGGAAACCGACAGACTTTGAGACCCATGATGGGTGGGGTTATCACAGGCTGTCAATCAGCTGTCCTTTACAGTAAGGTTTCATATAGGGCTAAACCAGGCAGTGATTGGGACTAAATCCCATAACACAGGCTCTCTGTTGATGAATGACAGTTTTTTCACCGAGAAAAGTAACTTAAGAGGGGAGTGAGAGGGGTCTGTCCTTTGTTGTCAAGCTAACTTAGAGAGCATCTGAGAAAGATATAAACTGCAGGTGTGGAGGGAGGGAAAGGGAGAGTAATAGAGAGAGGGAGGGAGAGATAGAAAGGGAGAGAGAGATATATAAAGCACAGGTACAATTTTATCCATGTGTCTGTGAACGAGACACACGGTCTCTTACCTCCTGAATTACTCTTCAGATCCTTCCTTTTTGATCAAATGCATCCATTGTCCAACCTAAAATCACCTTGGACAGACCCAGGATGCTGCAGTCATGCTCGCCTTTTTCAGGAGATGCTGTTCCTGAGTGTCATAATATCTTCCTGACTTATTTATGTGCTTATTTATGTGAAGCAAATCAGAAGCTGAAAACACCAGAGAGCAGCAGGAATGTTTTTCCAGTTAAAGACCAGGAGACCGTGGCCTGTTTCCCAATACAGTCGGTCCATTTGTGAGTGCAGGTTGTTGTACTTATGTGCTGGAGGTGGACTAAATGTCTGCCCCCACCTGTGGTGTGTCCTCATCTGTCTGTAAGGCAGGTATTAAGAGGCTGCCATGGTGCATCATTTATTTTCTCATGTATGAAAACATAAATGCCCCTTGTAGGTAGAAAGTCTGCCCTAAGACTGCAGACGTGTGTATTTGGTCAGTCACCGAAAGCTGGCTGTTCTTCACTCCTTCACCTTCAGAATGTGTCTGTGTCTGCAAATAGTCCTATAAAGACTACGGTGTCATTCTGGTCACATGCATCCTGGTTTTTATAGATCTTTCTATTGGATAAAGTGCTTTGGCGGAAGTTTGGTTGTAGTTTCATGTTTGATGGTGAACACGCACATTGAAAGGCTTTTTGTGAGTCTGGAGCCATGACCATAAAGAGACTTCCCTTTTCTTCATGCCCTGAGGTGTCTTTGGACCAGCTCTGGACAGTTAGGACACTCAGTTTACCTTCACTCAAAGTGGATGAGAATGGAGACAGTCACCGTGTTTCATCAGGTGGCTAACCTGGAATTTAGAATGATAAAAACAGAGTAAATGTCATCAGTCGGGTATTTCCTACCTTCAGATGTAGGTGGAAATCCCAGTTAAACAATGGCTGCAGTAAAGGAATTTTCATACCTTTATTTACTCATTATGGCACACATTACATTTAAGTATGACAGTATGGAGGAAATTTATTTAACAAGATTAACTATTAACAATTGCAGGTTATAGTGCATTGCTAATGATTATATGGTGGTCTCTGATCTATCCATCTTTGAACTGCTTATCCTGGTCAGGGTTACAGGGAGTGATTAATATACCAACATCAAACGCCAAGATTTTTGTCTTGACTTGTAAAGTTTTCCTTGAGTGTCTTAAATTATAATTCGCTTAAATGAAATTGATTAATCATCTGATATTAGGGCTGGGATGAATTCAGTATGGCCTTTACTATGAGTAGCCCTGCTGCCTCACACTTCCAAGGTTGAGGGTTCGAATGCTGTCTCTGCTCTGTGCTTGCAGAGTTTACGTGTTGTCTCAGTGTCACGCGGGTTTCCGGTGACACCCGACATTGGCTCCAGACCCAAACATGACCCTGACCAGGATAAGAGGTTAGGAGACGAATGGATTGGTAGTAATAAAGACAATTCATTCCGGATAACAGTGTCAGGAAATATAAAGACGGATGGTAGGACAGAAAAATAACTGGACTGTTGAAACATTAGTTATAGGTGCCTTTTTCTGTGAGATTTGTAACATTGTGTGAAGGCTGAGTCTATAACGTTTCCACCATTAATTACTTTACATATAGCTGATGACAGGGTCAGAACTTTAGACTGAGGATCGCAGAGGATTATATTAGATAACAGCACCAGCCTGCTGAGTCCTACTTTTGTGTTTGGTGATTAGTCATGAAATTGCCCTAACTGAAATTGCTGTCATATACAACTTTAGAAAGACCCAACCTAATGTGTAGTAGATTTTGGTCCTGGGTGGGGATCTGCTTTTGTACCTTTTAGCAGGTTACTGCACTGATGAGTTTAACAGCAAAATATCCATGTGCCTGAATGGGTGGGTCAAAGGCAAGGAATAAACATACTTTGCAACCGATATAAAAATATACAAGAAAGAAATTAATAGAGTACCCATAGCAGAGAGGATGTTTAGCAATGATGTGCATTGAACAAATGATATTAATAACATGAAATGATGTGAGGTTTGCAAATGAAGCCGTCATGGATCGTTTAAAAGTTGACCTGTCCCGGGTCAATAACAGTTTTAAAGCTGACCTGTACTGGCCCTGTAACACCCATTAAAAGATCACCCGTGTTATCCCAGTAACATCCATTGAAAGCTGATACCTTCATGCCTATGATCAGACTAAAAGCCGGTAAAATGCTGCAAAATATACCCAGCCCAGGAAAAAGGGGAGAAGCTCTGTGTTTCCCCTGAAGAACATGGGGTCCTTGCTCAGGAGGTATTGTTACAGCTCACGTCACATTTGATTGGGTTGTCTTACGAGTTTCCCCTAAATTTGCGAGGAAATCCTCCAGTTTCATTTTGCCTATTTCCTTGAGGAGGTTCCTACTGATACGATAAATGTTGTTAGGGTCATAACCACTACCATGGTTTTCGTGGTATCTTTAGTGCTGTGTGATGTACACTTCGTCGATGTTGCCGAATGGGGTCTTCTGGACAATGATCCAGTCCCTATTCATCTCAGCGCATAAGTTATTGGAATAGTCATAGAGATAGAGAATGTCTCTTAGTGCCGTCACGGTGGTCATGGTCCGTTCATAGTCTTGGGTGACATAATTGGGAAGTAATCCACTTGTTAACAGCTGCAGGTTACCCATGATATAATAAGAACATGGGCCCTATTTTGCAGTGGTGGAAAGCGTGACGCAAAGTGGTTTTGCTAGTTTCGTACCAGTGCATTCCTCATTTTCAAAATAAACGATTTTGCGTGTGCTTCCCACTCGTAGGAGTGGTCTTTTATATACAAGGTGTGGCTAGGCGCATTTTCAGCTTGTTGCTATTTTAAGGCAGCCAAATGACATTGCGCTTTTGACCAACAAAAACCACGTCTACAGTCAGTGGCATATTATTAAACAATTTCTAAGCGGCGCGTTTCAGAAACGCACGGGTGCACGACGCTCATTATGGACACAGGTACATGCTCGAAGTGCACTAATCGTTTCTTGTTATTTTATTTAATTCATATACATTTTATTATAGAGTACAACTTATGGAGAGAAATTTGTCTCAAAATGAATTTCCCAAGCATTTCCCAAGCTTGCTTCACCTCGATAGGCTTAGGTGGACCAGTGGTGCTCCTGTAAATGATTCGCTCCCGCGTTTTCACTCTGTGCACGAGCACGTCCGTTTCCTCGGCTGAAAACCGATCTGGTTTGCCAGGCAAACGCACCATTATAATAGAAATCTGCTATAGCTCATGCGCCCCTGTGTTTTAAAGGTTAGATAACGTGCCATTCTGATTGGTTTATTGCATGTTATGCCCAAAACACACCTCTGAATAACTAAGAGAGTTAGGACAACCTTGTTGTGCCTTGTGCTGGCGTGAAGTGTGTTTTTTCTGCCATCAAAATAGCTAAATGGATTTGGACACGCCCATAAATGTTACTTGCGCCTTGCGCTTTACGTTAGATCATCAAAATAGAGGCCCTTGGCTGGTTTCTTTGAGAAGGTAGGATACCATCATAGTTTGCATAGTAATGAAAGCCATATGCTCCTTCACTGGGATCCGGCACCGTGCTCATGTTGTCGTTATTATGTAATGAAATAAAGTCATGAGAAAACCAGCATGGGAGGTGTAGACCTTGTTTCAGGAAGTTGTGGCCAAATTCTTTTCCTCTTAGGTCATTAATACAGTTCAGGGTGTCTTCAGGGTGACATGACACAGACACAAGGCTGACAGCCAGGAGAAACCCACACAGGAAGTTCAGCTTTCCCATAATTCACCTGGGAAATTAACAGTAGATAAAGTCAAGAGAATATGCAAAGCAAGGAATAAATCATTGTGGGAAATTATTCAATGCTTATTAATAATCAGTATTATTATGAGCAGAATCTGACTAGTGCTACAAAAATCATAGTAAATTTTAATGGCCATTCATTATGTATGCTACATATAACTGTTTATGGCAACAATGTTGATGTAATACTCTTAAAACACTCTGAATTATACTGCTTTGAATCAGTCAAATTTCTAGCTCTTTTAAAGCATTAAATTAATAATAAAACTCAAAGATGTCACTATACTCCTTTATGTATATAATTCCCAGTAATGCAAAGTGTATGGTTTCATGCCTCACCTGATATGATGAAGAGTACAGACTGTGAGCCTGTGTCTTATGTGAACAGTAGATCTCCCATTATATATATATTCTCAGCGGCTGCATTCTTCTGCTTTCTCTCTCCTGTTTTGATAACTCTCTGGAGAGGTACCCCTCCCTCCCTCTCAAAATGCTGATTACTGCTCCTCCAGTCAACACTAAGGTTCTTTATTTTTACAAAATGCAGCAATTTCTTGAGAAATCTTGCAAATCTTTATAGGTTAAATGATACCCAGCCTTGTTACGTGCACTCATGTAACAACAAATAAGGTTTAAATCAGGTAAGGTAAATCGTACAATCAGCTGTCTTTCAAGCTGGCAAGAATGAGTATGGTATCCAGCCAATGTGGAGGTACTGCAAGGATGTTTCTTCCATGTACAAAATCCTCCAGTAGGTGGCATCTACTCATCTCATTAATTCGATGTTGGTTTTGTAGAACTTCATGTTTGTGCAGGCCCATATAAACTGTTTTTCTGAGTGCTGGTGGACTGTTCATTGCTCAAGGCAAGATGGAGGCCAGTTTGCATCCAGGGCCCTAATTATGATTAAATAAAAGTGTTTTAATGACATGTCGTACTGCCGTTTTTATCAGATTCTATGTTCCTAGGACTTTAGGGATGTTGTTTTGTTACATCAGCATTGAAAGGTTTTAGATAAACCTCCTGGGTAAATACCACAGTTCCCAATATAGAGGTGAGGCAATATGTCTATTCATTTATGGAACAGACCATAATCATCATCGTCATCATTTGGCTGCTGCCCCGGCAACCACAAGAAGACCAGCCTTGTGTTACCAGTTTGTTATGGAATCTTTATGAATCCCATATCACATAAATATATGATAATGAATAATGTGTACTCTGCGTCATACTTACTCCCATATACCCGTTTGATTGGTTCATTCCTGTGAGTCAAGCAAAATGCAGGTCTAACAGCCAATAGTGTCACATTCACTAGTGCCATTGTGCAGTACAGGGTGTGGTTCGATGTCTGGGAATCACATGCGATGTGCTTGTTTGTGTAACATCCTTTAAAAGTATACAGAGAGTTTGAAAGGCTTCCTGTGTTTATGAGACTTCATTCTTCTCCCCACAGAGTTTCTGTTGATCAAGCCTGGGATCTTCTGGTGGGAGTGAGGGTCTGGCTATGGGCCGATGTATCAAACAGGAGTCTCTCCCCTCTGGGGCTGTATCGTCTCTGCATGCCCACATGACTGACTGGATGAGCGGTGAGTGAATATGGACAGCAGGAAAAATGGGACCGGCGCCAAAGTATGACATCACATTTGGACACGTTTGATTTTTAAAGGGCCTCGAGCAACACGTGTCCCCCAGTTTCAAGTGGAATTAAGGCAGTCCTGCTGAAGGGTATTCTGCACATTCAGTGCTTATTTGTCAGGTCCTTTATAAGTTCCTTCTGGGGTTCTGTGATGAAGGTTGTAAAGCCCAGACGAACCCATTCCCATTATTCTTGGAACCACACCAAGCCATGATATCAGCTTGACCTGTCTGACGAGCGATTTGATCATTTTCTCTCCCATTTCATGTATCCCCCTCATGTTCCACATTAAACTGGCTCATTTTGCAACATGTTGTCCACATGAAGAAACCGTCTAGTTTCATAACTAATCACACAGACTCAGAATTTTTTTTTTTTTCTATATTGGGTGTCCACACACAAGCACATAAGTCACTGAGCCCTCGTGCCCTACCCAACACAGACAGTCAGAAATTAAAATGATGCCATTTATCTTCTGTAATTACAGAGCCACACTAATTGATAATTACTGAAACTTCATCCGGTACCCAGATTGTAATGAAGATTACTTGCAATGGGTTTTAATGTTGCTTCACTCCAGCTATTCCTTTTTCCCAAAAAAGCTTACTGGTGTTTTGTATTTTGTTTCAGCCAATAACTCTTATTTCAAATTCTCATCGCATCCAACAAAATAGCCTGATTATTTTCATATTTACAGTGCCATCGACAATTATTGGCAATCCTTGAGATGAGTTCTGGGTATGATGTTAAACTGCATCCAGGCCTGAAAGCGGCCCTCCAACTTGCAGGGAAAAATTTGGGGGTTGGTGGCGGGATTGGCACTCCAGCCACTGTATAAAAAAACTTTACACAGTTCTGACGAAGCAGACAGGACTTTTTGCTCTCTGTGGGAGTAGCTCTGCTGCAGCTGCCCACAGGAAGGCTACAAGCATCATGAAGGGGATGGGGGTAAGCCCTCAGGAGCCTCATCCCAAGAAGAGCCAAAACCACTGGGGAGCCAATGGGATCAGGCCTGCTGGGGACTGGAACTGGTGTGGTGCTGAGGTGTCGCCTGCTGCACGGCAGCACTCGGGTCTTAATCTGAGGCGCGTGGAACGTCTTGTCTCTCTGGCATGATGACTATCTTCCTCTGCTGTCGGAGGAGCTTCATAAACTCCACATTTCAGTGGCAGCACTCTCTAAGGTACGCAGACTGGGGAGTGGCTGGATTTCTGTAGGTGGGTACACCTATTATTGGTCTGGTCGCTCTGCTGGCTGCCATACTCAGGGAGCAGATTTTGCTGTGGCAGACCGACTCCTCCTGATGGTGTCTGATGTCACTCCTTTCTAAGAGTGTATTATGAGACTCAGATTAGGGCACTCTCTGGGTGTCTTGTCTGTTGTCTCAGTGTATGCTCCAACCGCGGTGAGTGATGTCTCGATAAGGGAGACATTTTATTCACAACTTCACTTGGTGGTTGATGGGTGCCCATGAGGTGACACTCCTCTGGTCATGGGTGACTTCAGTGCAACCACTGGCACTGACAGGGCTGGCTATGACCGTTGTGTCAGTCCCCACAGGTCTGGTGACCGTGCTGAAAGTGGGGACATGTTCCTTGACTTTGCAAAAGGCCAGGGACTGCAGATCGCTGGATCCTGGTTCCAGCACCCTGAGCCGCATCGTTGGACTTGGTACTCCAAAACTGGTGGTGCAGCGACGGAGATCAATCACATCCTCGTGGGCAGACGCTGGAGGATCCTACAGAACTGCAGGGTCTACAGAAGTGCCCAGTTTGTGAATTCTGACCACAGACTTCTTGTTGCTTCTCTGAAAATTCAGCTTAGGTCCAGTAGGCTACCACCTACTAGGAGAATGAGGCTAGACCTGGCTAGACTCCAAGATCAGGTTGTTTCTAATGAGTTTGCATGCAGTTTGTCTGTGGAACTTGCAGACTTGGGTGCGACTGCTGATTCTAATGTGATGTGGGAGACCTTCCATGACAAGACCCTGAAGGTTGCTGAGGGTTGTGTTGGTGTTGTCGGTGTTCCCAGAAGGAGGTGTTTCATCTCACAGGGCACCCTGGATATTATAGAGG
>JAACJT020000694.1:0-18194 GCA_009936485.2 Gymnarchus niloticus | reverse complement strand
TTCTTTCTTTCTTTCTTTCTTTCTTTCTTTCTTTCTTTCTTTCTTTCTTTCTTTCTTTCTTTCTTTCTTTCTTTCTCTTCACGCTACTGGATATGATGACCTAAACACGATCGGCCCCATTTAGGGGGGGTCTCCAGGCATCCGACATCCACCCATCATTTCCTGTACCCTCCTCAGTCCGTGCTAGCATACTGTCTGCTGGCTGGTCAGGGCAACTTCCAGGGACATGCTGGTGGGTGACAGGCCTGGGCACAAGGAGGTCTTAAACATGGAGGAGATGCAGAACACCTGTGGGACACGGGAGGCCAGTGATGAATGAGAGCAGCAAGGCTGGGTGAACAGTGTCTGTCACAGCAGGGCCATATGTCACAACAGGAAAGTTAGAGAGTCATATATACAGGAAGGTAGGTTAAGGTAAGGTAAGGCAAAGTATGGTAGAGTAAGGAAAGGTAAGGCAAAGTATGGTAGGGTAAGGAAAGGTAAGGCAAAGTATGGTAGGGTAAGGTAAGGGTTTATTGATCCCTCTGCAGAGAAAGTTTTTTAAAATCAGCACCTAGGAAATTCAGATAAGCGAATAAAAAAAAAAAAAACAAGAAACCAAAGGTATATATACAATATACAGTTATATATGACTCAAATATAAAAGACAAATAAGATACGTGATGCAACTAAGGAGGGGTGGCAGGATCCGCGTGACACCTACCACCCAGCAGGCCGTGAGCGCCCCCTGCAGAAAGCCAGTGAGGACGTCGCTGGGGTGGTGACGATAGTCAGAGATCCGGGTCAGCCCGGTGTACAAGGCCAGCAGCACTAGGAGAAACTGCAGCAAAGGCCTCAGCAGGCGAGCTCCATGCCACCTGAGCCGGGCCTGCAGGTAGAACTGGTGAAGGGAGGGAGGTTAATGCTGTATATGAATTAGAATGACAACAGCATGTCAGTGAATGACTGGCTTTAACAACAACAACCTTCTGGTTGATTCTGGGCTGCTGGTCTGATTCTACAAGCTATTGAGATACTAGTCAGACCTCTGTCTCCTCATTGCTTATTGTTTGTGTGTGCTTACGATATGTGTGTGTGTGTGTGTGTATACACCCCTGCTTGGCATGTGCTTAAGGATCCCTGTGATCCTAACTTTGATGAGTGTTTCTGGGAATTGGACGAATGCTCGGTTTAAACATGTCCATCGGTATGCTTTGATATAAAGAGTCTGTTCATTCTTGCTGTTAAACAGCCACTTTGCCCAATACTTACAAGAAACCATATTAATTCTGTCCACATTCAGTCTGATTATGAAATTATCCAATGAGATGATGGGGTGGGAATAAGAAGGCCAGACATATTACTTAGCAACTGCAGCAGGAAAGTTTAGAAAACTGAAGAATGGAACCCAAGTAATCTACTGTCTTCTCTATTCATGAGCTGTTATTCCTGTGGCCTATATGCGACATCACTCCAGACCTGGTCCACTCAAGCCCCGATGTTCTGCTAAATTTGCATTAAGGCTGCAAGGCACTGTACAGAAAGGCACAGAACTGAAATAAAAGGAACGAGAGGAAAAAAAGACAACAAAAGACAGCTGAATGGGCAGAGCTTGTAGGCTTGCTGCTCAGGGTCTGCTGAAGCTGCTGACAGTCTGCTGAAGCAAGATCATCCCTCCATTGACTTGATGTCACTGTCTGCCTATGCCAGCTCCACTTGCTTCTCTCTGCTCGACCTCTCATTTCCCATCTCACTCAGGTTCAGTTAAATTCTACTCAGTTCATCATGTTTTACTGGCAGCAAATATGTATGCCACCAAAGCCTGGGAGGAGGAGCGGGGTTCAATGATGAAGAATTGTAAGCAATGAAGAATGAAATGACAATAACAATGATTACAGTTATACAGTAAGGCGGCAGAAGTGTACAGTTTGCTGTCCGTACGCTTCGTTACCGCTTGATTACCTGCTCTGAGCAGGCTGGGACATGGTGATCTGGAACATGCCGTCTCCTCACCTTACAGTCTATGGTTGTTTTATGGCTTGGAAGATGTTTCTGCTGTGAGGGAATTTCTTCTGACAGTTTTATTGGAAGCATCCCCCTACGGGATTTCTAAGTTTTTATTTTGTACTTGCCTTTTTCATTTGCCGGGGTGCAGTCACAGAAATCTGTACTGGGATTTGTCTCTGTGTTTCTGAGCCAACTCTCGCTTCGGCCTTTAATAACTGAGCGTTCCCGCCCCATTTCACCCTTGGTTGAGTCTAATTCCATCTCACTCCTGCTCAGCCTGGGGTAGCATGATTCACCCCCAACACTGTACCCCTTCACAGAGACAATGGACCAACAGAGAAGGAGAGGGGATCGTCTCCCCTTCTGACCTGATCCAGACAAAGACACCTCTGTCTGTCCTAAATTCCCCATCCTCTTTTCATTCTCGGTTCCTTCTTACATTCCATCACACGTTCTTCCCAATTAGAGGAGGATGCTATGTAAATCTGCTTTGTTTTTTCTATGGCCATTTAGAGATTTGTGTAATTTTGTGGAAGCAGTGAGGTATTCTTCTTGTGAGCCTAAATCTTTTGGAGGCTCCAGACAGGTGTCATGTGTAAAACACAGTAAGACAGTTACACAGACATTTTGCTTCTTAGTTTACTGGTAAGGCACTGGTTCTCAACCCAGTCCTCAGGGACCCCAGCCAATCCACATTTTTGTTATATTCCACCAACTGCACATACCAGAACTTACTTGTCATTTGCTGATAGTGCCCTTGATTAGCTGGCTTAGATGTACAGGTGGTGGGCTAGATCAAAAACGTGGCCTGGCTGGGATCCCTAAGGAATGGGTTGAGAACTATTGCGGTAAGGCACACAGGAGCAGGCAGGACAGGGAGACTCACCGCCAAGTAAAGCATGGTGTACATGGCAAAGGAAGCATGGCCGGAGAAGAAAGACTTCCTGTAAAGCAGAGCAGGCATTTACACAGACGGTCGACACAATGACGTGGATATATGCACATACGGAAACACAGCCTGCAGATAGGCCAACTAACCTGGCCTCCTCCACCATCTCGTGGTCTGGCTGTTTGCAGTTGACGTGAGAGATGTATGTCCCGATGGTACAGTTGAGGGAGGCATAGCTGACATCACACACTGACAGGAAGTGTGGCCTGAGGCGCCCCACGCTCAGCTTGGCCACATTGGTGAGGGACTGGCACACGCAGCAGCCGAACAGGAAGCTGCCAAGCTCTTTGTACAAGCTTGACACATACAGGTTCCTCACAAAAGCATGTGACTGTACGCCGCAGAAGCGGACGCGGTAGCACTCGCCCAGTGCAATCTGGGAGGGGAGGGGAGGGGAGGGGAGCGGTGCCTCGTCAGAATACCGAGGAGTTTCATCAGCATTGACAGCACCATCAGGATGCCCGTGTTCAGCATTCATCTCATCATCCAACATTACCACCACCAGTGTCGACATTTATTTCATCATCATCATCATCATCATCCTCATCATCATCCTCACCATCATCATGATTACAAAGATTGTCTACACTATCGTTATCTGCACCATTAACAACTCTGGACTCCCAGCTCATTATAACAGCCCCAGGCACACAGACAACAGAGCACGCCCCCCCCCCCCCCTCACCGTGAGCCCCGTGATGATAATGCCACCAGCGATGAGAATGCCGTCTGGGATGGCTTCCCTCTCCAGGTATGGGTAGGTGATGCCAGGATCACCGCAGAAGAATCCTCTCTGGTATGGGGCGACAGCCTTCAGCTCGCAGGCAAAAAATGGAATGGAAGCTGCAGGTAGACACAAATGGGCCCATCATCATCATCAATATTGTGGCACTTTAACATATCCTTCATGCTTCTTGTGAGAGAAGCAGGTTTCTTTTAGTGCCATAAAGGTTCTGTGTATATGTGTGTATCTTTCTCAGCTTTATTGTAACTTTATGATTCTTGTATGTTGATGTACATTCTGAGGTCTGTGTACCTTGAATGATGCACTGTTACATGTCTTATGTGGAGGTCTGTGCGTCCTTATTAAAATGTAATATATTTTATAAATCTTCACACAAACAGCAGCTTCGCTGTACTTTCTGATCATGCTCTTCTTATGTGATAATTTATATATAGCGCCTTGGTGGACTGGGGGGGGGGGGGTATGACCTACTTTCTGTTAAAGCAGTCAAGCTGAGAGCTTCACGCTGAGGCCTTCACACATGAAGCCAGCCCTTCTCATTTTTTGCAGGCCCTTCACTTGGGCTTGCTCCCCCACAATGTGGACTATTCCCTGACCGGAGCCAGGAAGACCTGCATGTTGCATCAATTCCCAGAACAAATCAGAGGAGGAGATGGGTGGGAGGATGTCTGCTAGGTACATGGAAAAATTAAGTGCTAGATTATTAGTGGAGGAGAGGAGAAGAAATGAAAGGAGGAAAATGAGCCCTGCTATTGACCACTTCTCCCCCAGATGTGCCTCACACCTTAAAATGTTAAGGAAACATCTGCATTATCATGTAATGCCGGCAAGCACAAAGGAAGGATTCCCAGTGTTCTCATCATGTTCCTTGTTGACTGGGAGAGAGTAACGACTGTGGAGGCAGGGAGGCAGGGTGATTCTGGAGCTTTCAAGAACCACCATTGAAGATGTAATTAGTGTAGTCCCAGCCAATCAACATTAGTGTGGCATCAAGGTAGATCGGAGCCTGCTCTCCACCCCCATGGCTGCCTGAGTGCCCCCCAGCCACTACTCTGGGAAGGGGAACTGCTGATCTGATAAACATGGGCTCTCTGTCTCTCTCACGGTTTAACACACTCTCTCTCTGTCACACAGAGACACACACACAGACAGTCATGTGTTTGTAACATCATGGTGACATTCCACTTATTTCTATTGGCCTAACCCTAACCCTATCTAGCAAAACTCTAACCCTTACCCAGCCCTAACCTTAACCATAAGTAACCCAGCAAGACATCTGGCTCTTGATTGCATTCACAGACTTTAATAAAACCGAATTTTCCCTTGTGGGGACACAACAAATATCCCCATAGGGTAAAAAGTAACAGTTTTCATTCCATGTAGGGACATTGTGTGCCAAAAAACGTGATGATAAATATGTCCAGACACACACACACACACACACACACACACACAAACACGGCAGGCATACACAGAGCATGGCAGGAACAGTAACACAGAGAAGACCAAACATTGATACAGTTATTTATTCTACTGACGGAAGGAGAGCACCAAGAAACTGAGATAAAAGAGACTTAGACATAAGGGCAAAAGCAGAGCGAGTGTGAGACAGACGGGCAAGAGAAAAGGATAAAGGAAAGAGGGACACTCTACAGCCAGAAGGTATGAGGTGCTGTCATTTGACAGGAAGCCCTCCTACATGGAACGAAGAATCCGGCCGTTAAACAGTGTATGCGTCCATCTCAGTCACCCTTCACATCCAATGTTATCATCCTGGTTTAGATTACAGCCTTCAGCTGGTGAAGCATCCACAACATAAACATGGAAAACCTTTGTGGTACAAACGTGGTAGGTCCTAATGTCCCTCCAGCAGGTAATGACTGGGTCTCAAGAATCTACTATCATAAAGTAATGGTCTGGAAAGTCATTGGTCTGCGGCAGTGGCATCACCTTCTATGAACGTCAGCCAGACAAAATTACCACAACACAGAACGTTATCTTTGTTTACTTCTGCTTCGGCTCTTTTGAAGTCATCCTCAAGGAGAGATGTGCTTTTTCCCTGGAATTACAGTACTGTCTTCTCTTATCATGTCTGATGCAAAGGCTCCTTTGACTTAGATGTAAACTGAAGTCACATGAAGCTTATCTGTGGTGAGAGGTTGGAAGTGATAGGTGTTTCCAGCAATACCACTAAGTGCCCCTGGAACGTTTTGCTTTGCTTGGCCTGTCCTGCTGAACTCCACGGATTCAAAAAACGTTTACCTGCAGATGTGAAAAAGCACGACGTCACGTCAACATATGTGAACGTTACAGCTTCCAGGGGAAAGACGTTGCTTTTCAACAAACAGCTCACGCGGTTTAACGACAAGGCACAAAGCAACTGGGAATCCTCACAGAACAAACTGGCAACCAACTGTGAACTTAGCCAAGTGAGTGTGAAGAGGGGAGGATTACTCAGAACTACTTTGGCAACCAAGTGCAAATCATGCCGAGAAGAAGAGAGAAAGGAGGGGTGAACCAGAGTTTTCCAGAGACCACTGGGACCCCATGGCCTCTCTGGTACCAATTTACACTTTCAGAACCACAGGCCGAAATGAGCTTACTGCCAGAGAACAACAAGCAAATTAAAGAGAGAGCAAAACACATTTTCAATTTGAATTTCTAAAGTGTGGGAAAGAGAGAGTGAAAACAAGAGAGTGAAGGGAAAAGGGAATAAGAACCAGGGAGAGAGAGAATGAGCAAGAAGCAAAATTCAATGAAAGAAAAGAAACGGAAAAAGACAGTGAGTAGGCAAAGAGAGAGGGGATAAAAGGGAGAGAGAAGGAGGGAGGGGGCAGAGAGAGAGGGAAGGAGGGGGAAAGTGGAAATGAACAAGCGGAGAGGGCTGAGTCGAGGACTTTCTCTGGAGAACAAGTAGGAAGCCGGCGGTGGGAAGCCAGCATGGAATGTGTGGGTCAGAGGGTCTAGCCCTGCAGAGACCCAATCCACATGGTATGGCTGAAGCCCAGGAAACGCCCTGATCCCACGAGAGCCAGCACATATCCATGCTCTGGGCCCCCCAGCAATGCTGCAGTTTCATCTTGAATGAACTCCAATGACCCTAGTAAGACATCCTCCAATCCACGGCATTGAACAATAGTCTTCACCAGACCCTACAGGCCAGCGATGCAAGATTTCTAGTTGCCCCAGCCAAAAAGATAAGGTCTATACATCATTCAGAGTTCAGACATTTACGAGTATCTCACAGGTTTCCCAAAACACGGGGCCTCTTCCTCCTGCCAGATGTAGAGGGCTCCTCAGCATGCTGGGAGCTGGATGGGATACGGTGGGTATTTCAGGCCTTATTTCAATGGCCAACAGCAGGAAGTGGTGTAATTAAAGTCTAATGCCAAACCCCACCCAATTAAATAAATATGAACATACTCCCAACTACTTTAGCAGAGGATTAAAGCAAAGTTAACTGGTTAACTGACAGTAGAATTCCAGTCTGTTACATGCCAACTTTGTGACAGTGCTTCTTGTTAAAGGCGCTATATAAAGAAAATTGAATTGAATTGAACTTCTAAGATAAATGTTGTTACCTGGGAAGGGCTTTAATACCAAAGGAAATAAAGGGAACCAAAAACAGAATGAATAATAATCATCCACCTGTCCAGTTCCATTAACCTCTTATTCATTGAGGATTTCAGTTATCTAAAAAGGGGATGGGAAACCATTATGTATTTTGTAGGCCATATAATAATATCTACACAGTTTTAACACCTACTGCAAAACACCATATTTGAATCTAGGCCAGGGACAGGCAATTCCTTTCTCACCATTCAAAGTGCCACGCCACCAGATACCAGTGGATGGAGAGCCCATGAATGCAGGCCTTTGGCGGCTTTGTGAATGCAACACAAAGAGCCGCACCAGCAGACAGGGCACTGGCCTGGGGGGGTAACCCAGGGAGAAAAAGGACAGCCAAGAGGTGGACTTGGTGTGGAGAGGGATGCCCCAGAAGGCAAAGGGGAAAAATCCAGTGGGTAACGTTATGGTTTCCTACCAGGCACATTTCAGGTTCTTTGGGAAGTCGACCGAGCTCACGAGTGAGTCTCTGACTCAACCATAGCCGCACATGTTGAACTCCACAAAGTTAAGGCCTGGTATTATGGGAAAAGTCTTCCCACGATTTCCTGGAAGATCTGCCCAGTCCAGTCTACAAACCCATCATATTTCAAATGGCTTTATATTACTCAGCTGTGTAGCAGAGGGTTCCAATACATACAGCAAAGAGAGGCTACATTTCAATGCTGTGTCCATTCGTAGAGGTATTTTATTGAAATATTATATTGCATTTTTTATTTATGCAAACTCTGCTCTCCATCTGTTTGACATTTTTGTCTTACCAACTTTGTCTACATCTGAGACTGTGGCTGTTTGGTCTTAAGGGATTATAATGGCCTAATGGCTCTGTTGTAATTGTCTCCGGCTGTTTTTTTTTTTCTGCCAGCAGTTTACATGTGGGTGTCAGTATGAACAATGATGGATGTGTACATTGGTGTTTGTGCAAGTGTGAGGGAGATGTCTTGTATACATGTTTTTATGTACACGTATTGGTGCCTCTCAATTCAATTCATCAGTCTATCTTCGAACCGCTTACTGCAATTTAGAGATGACAATTAGCCTAAATGCATATCTTGGACTGCAAGAGGAAGCTTTCAGAACATGTGGAGAACATGCAAACTCCACGCAGACACACGGGAGAGATGAGATTCAAAACCCCAACCCTGGAAGTGTGAAGCAACGGTGCTACCACTGAACCGATGTAGCACCCTCCTGATTCAATTCAATGTTATTTAACAATGAGCACTAGGACAAAGCACTGTACAGAGTCCCAGGCCCCAGATCCTCAGAGAGTAAGCCTGAGGCCACAGTGGCAAAGAAAAACTCCTTGAAAGAGAGAAAGAATCCTTCAGTGGAGACAGGCTCTGGCTGGTAGAAGGCAGTACAGGCAGGGGTTCCATGACCCTGACCAGAATAAGCAGCTTAAAATGGATGGGAATGCTGGTGTCTCAATGGTGGAAAAATCACAACAAAACATCTCCGTAAAGGTGATTCTTAAATGAAGTCTTCTAGGGATGTCCCCATGCAATTAAAGATCATCATAAGGAAACTTAAGTACTAGAAAGTGCTAAAATGTTGTTTGTTATTGACTCTGTTTGCATGATTGGACAAGGTAAACAAGAACAGCACGGTGATCTTTGAATTTTTCCCACGCACCGCCTATCTGCATTGCCCGCACCAGCTGCTGAACACCACCGGTGCCAGTCTCGGCACTTAAATCCAACTTTGCTCGCCCTCCTCTCCGGTCAAGGGCCCCCTGTTGGAGAGGGAGGGGTGGCAGACCAATGCTGGGTAACAGTATGTAGGTTAGCCCATTCCAGGAAACGAGGGAGGAGCCGGGGATGACAGGGGCACCATTGTTTTTTAGGGCTGGGGAGGGACGTACTGTGAGAAAGGAGACACAAAAAATTCACGGGTTCTGTTCTCTCATCTACCTCTCCTCAGCCAGGGTTCCCTCCAAAAAATGTGAGAACAGAGTGTCAGCTGAGCATGGGCGGTACCACAGCTGCATCAGCTATTAGAACTATGTCCTTTCTGAAGAGTAACCCAACAGTGGTCATATTCACAGTGATTCAGCATGTTTCCTGAAAGAGCATTTTGCTCAGGTTTTCGCTGAAACAAATGAATACAAGCCTGCAAAAACACATACATGCAGCCAGGCGATCGTTTCCCCACCATGGGAAGCTTCCAACAGCTGTTTTTTAGTATCCCATTCCCCCCATGATTAAGGACATCTGGGTTTGGTTTGTGGTGTTTGACTGCTCATGGCCTCCAAGTGTTGAGAAACAGCTCAGACAAACTCTGCTGTTATCCAAAATTAAGGCTGACATTAGCAGCAATGGTGAACCCTCACATGCATCTACTTCTCCAGTCAGAGGTGGGCACGGAGCATGGGAGAAGGTGGGAGAGGCCAGGCCAGTCTACCAGTCCGCTATGGGGTCGTACCTCAGCATTTAGTCATGGCTGCGACCTCAGATCCACTAATTGGAGGTTGCGGTTTCGGTCACGGCGGCGGTCCCCTTGGATCCACATTCAAGTTGACAACAATGCCGCTAAGGATTGGAAACAGATGATGGTTGGATGCGCGTGACGTATATCACGATGCACGACTGCTTCTTCTAACAGAGAGATCATGTGACTCGTCTTCGTAGTCCCTCAAATGGGGAAAACAGCACCACGACAACAAAACAGCTACATGACAGAGGCTTTCTAATGTGCAAAAGATGTCAGGCATAGACATCAGCCTGGGCCATCGAGCATCCGTCACCCCAAACACCTCAAGCCAGACGATAATTACGACCGGGGAGTTCAGCTCGTATACATTTTTAGTCAGACTGACATCGTCGCCTCATCATAACATAACATCATCACCCATGGATGTGTGTGTCTGGCCAAAGTTATTGAGGTGACCAGGCATGTGCAGAGGGTGGGGGCCCAGGGTTACCCTAACACCCCCCCCGGCCACACTGATAATTTAAGGTAATGAGTGCTGCTTTTTTTTTTTTTTTTAACCTTTCAGCACCTGTCGTTCAAAAAGTCTCTGCACGGCCTTAGAGGTGACCTTCATGAGGAATCGGTGATGGATTATCCTCCGGTTGATCACACTGACTCCACCCTTTACAGTCCAGGTGTGCTTCTCTCATAACTTCCCTACCAATGCCAACTGCTGAAGAATAGCTGCAGCCAATGGGAAGCAGGGAGGGTCACATGGGTACCAGGCAGCGATGGTCACCTGACCGGACCTGACCAATAATACGGCATGAAAACAACAGCCAAGAACCTGTGACCTTCTTAACCAGAAGCACGCACACACACACACACACATTTTTAAAACATAGTGTTGTGTGCACCAATCACTTCCCATTTTTATAGGCAGCTAAGGAAATGAACTGCAAGCACATATATTCTCAGGGCTGTTCAAGATAGCTGGACCATGACTAAATCAGGTATTACTCATTCCCTGTCTCGTTCTGCTTCTCAGCACAGCTGTCCCTTCATTGCCAGCATAATGCTCCTACCTTTGGAGCGTTGCAGGGGGGTTTGCCAGTCTACACACCCACCTGAGCAGTCTTCTCCGACGGCTCACCAGAAGTAAAATGAAATACCCTGATTAGCATTGTAAAAAGTAGGAAGTGCTGTCATCAAAAGACAGAACAACACGAGAAAAAAAGCCCGGGGCTCCGAGTACGACACATCACAGGCCCAAATGTGGCAGAAAGCTGATTAAATGAAGAACCGTGAACAGAGAGAGGGACCGGAAGTGGCTGAGCAGCCTCTTTGTTTCATTACATGATAACACGCCTTCACCCTGCTCTAACTGTAAACTCACTTAGATTGACACAACCTCTTAAGCCATTTTTACCGCTTAACGTCACACTCTCTTCTGGGAGCAAGAGTGCACCCTTGTGTTTGATCCTGCTGGGCTCTGTATCAGTTATGTGTGCAATTGCTTGCTATTAACAGAGCCATTTCCCATCAGCCTGGGAACCTTGCCTCCAAAAGAGTCAAAGGAAGGTAGGTAAGCTTTGACTAGTCAAACCAAGCCTGGAGGCCTCCTTCAAGTTTGTCTGCCTGGTGTGACATGGGGCTGATTTTCCTGGCATGGCTTGTTGAGTCTGTCGTCACCGTGGCTGAGGGTACGGTTAGCGGAGTACGTTGTGTTGCCACTCTGGCTGAAAGGCGGCATCCTATGATGCAACATTCCTCCAGGATCCAATGGAGCATGCTCTTTCTGGGTGTGGGGCCAAATCTGTCCCTGCAGCCAAAAACCAAACCTTTCAGATTGTTTCCCAAAAACCATGCACTTGTTAGATTCCACTTGCAGCATGTTGACGTACTTAAGATGAAGAAAGTCCTCTGCACAGGCTTAGACTCACTAGGGTACCTCGGGACTGCTGGGGCGAGGAAAACAGCAGTCTGACGCCTTGTTTCAAAGGCTTATTGAATGACGTTATGTAACTTCATCAGCAGGGTCTTTCATATGCAAATAAGATCAATTTCAAAAGAGCAAAAAAAATGATGGACAAAGTTCAATTTGATCTGTAAACAGCTGGATTTTGCATTTATTTATAGCCTTTCCAATTCCCCGAGCTTCTCTATTTTTTGAGAGCCATGGTTGTCCTGGAAACTGGTAAATTCTTTGAGAGGCAGCTGGAGCACATTAATTCACAACGTGCACCAAGGCTGCATTAACCATAGACAGGCAGTCCCTTTGAAAAAATGTTTTTCACCCATGCAAAGTGCTAAGCTGAACATTTACTGGAACTTAAATTGCTTGCAGAAATCCAATGGGAAATAGGGTCAAGCCTGGATCTTTGTTGTGTTACTAAATAAGTTATTAAGATGTGATAGTTTTTAAATAAAGGAATAAGAACTGATCTGGAAGTATTTCATGGCATTATATGAGAGAGATAAACAATTTTTCTATGCCTGTAGAGCACTTCCCAATAATGTGCTCAGCACATAATGTGAAAACTTCAAAAACATATACGAACACAAGTGCCATTCATTAGCTAAAAGGGTTCACTGTAAATAGAGATCATGAATGACATCACCTCCCTAAAAAGCTAATGCTAAACTCGAAGCTGAACTCGAAGTGGCATACCAGTTAACATTATGATACTTTCGTTTGTTGAGTGCATTTTTAAAAGACTCTGATCAAAAGTTCCTGTTTCCTGACTTCTGCCTGAGACCCTCCGAAATACTGAGACCCCTGCACCGGTACACCTGCTATTTGCTTTATTTGGATAATTATTTAGATAGCGGGAAAATGATTCACTTCTTGACATCTGACAATAAACTGTAAGGTGTGCCTATTTGTAAGACAACAACATCCGATTATTTGAAATTAATCAGGTCCTCCATCCCAGCAAACAGAGAACGTTCCCACAACGTCCAATAACGTTCTCGTTACGTTCCTGTAACGTTCCCTGTTTGTTGGGATATATCAGGTCAAGTTATTTTTTAATTTGCAGACTTTTGCACCGCTAAGGACAGACAGACAGACATTACTTTGCTTCATATCAGAGTGGGTCATTTACCTACGACCAAGCAGAGAACGTCCAAAGCCACCAGCATCTTGCGTGTGGAGAGCGCCGCTCCCCCCGCCACCGCCAGCGTCCGCCCCGCTCCCTTCTCTTTACGCGGTCCACCGACTCCCCCGTTGTCGGTCAGCCGGTGCTGCAGCTCCCCGTCCCGCGGAAGGCTGCCGGGGCTGGGCAGGCTGTACTTCTGCATCGCTCCGCCGTTTCGGTAGCCCGCTTATAGGAGCCGTAGGGAGCGGCCGAAAGCTGGAGGAACTTCGGCACTCTGGAGATGTGGGGTTCAGGACACCTCTGGCTTCTGTACTACAAGCCAAGCAGAGCCGTCATTCTGTCAGACGGACCCAGGCGTTCCGAAGGGAACAGCAACACACACACTGTCCTCAAGAGCAAATCCGTAATACTTTCTCGAAGTGCCTAGTTATTAAATGCCTGTTCGTTCTTTACACTTCTGAAACTCTCTTCCACTCGTCTGTCCTTTTCCTTTCATCCACAGTAAGAGCTTCTCAATCTCACACACTCTTTTCTCTCCCACCCCACCCCCTGGGTCTAATTAACTTCCTTTTAATACTTCATTGTGTGGCGCTTCATAAGTGGTTATATCGCAGTTTCTATACAGGCAAGCATGGTATATCTGAGAACCGGAAAATGCATGGTTATTTTGTAAGCACGGAAGCACAGCTACGAGGCAGATGTGTTCAGTGTAGACGACAGTGAGCAACCTGCTACAATAACATCATCACCATCATTTTCAACACCGATGCAATACACCAGAGAGGGCATTTGCTAGAGAAAATGCCTGTGATTGCTGCTTGCATTAAACCCAATAGGAGTATTGGGTATTGCAGTATTTACGTAAGGTGTGCTTTGTTTCAGCAGTTGAATGTACGTACGAAGCTCGGCAGTTAAGTCAACTTTAAGTTCTAGCTTAAAGTTCAAATGCATATTAAAATCAGAGGATTGCTATGGAAGGATGGGGGATGAATGAAAGAATAGAAGGGTGAGGGATGAGTGCGGTCAGTGTGAAATATGTCTATAGTATAGTTATAATATGAGGATGGAGGGATGAAAAAGAAAGAAAGACGTGATAGAGGTCTAGAAAGAGGTGGAGGGCTTTGTAGTGTTGCCCACAACACGTGCCGTAAGTTTGGAGGTATTATTTCGAAAACTGACCACATGGGAGCAGCTTGAAAAATTTCCCATTCAAAGTCTATGGGAAAAATGGATGGAAAGAGGGATAAAAAAGTGGTATGTGGGTGCAATATCAAAAAGGAAAATACAAGCATCCTTCTCCTCAATGGGCTGAACATTTTACCGTTGGAATGAAGTTTTTAGTGCAAACACCGTAGGAGGAATTAGCTGCCAAAAAAGTGGGAAGAATAAGAAAAACAAGAAATATGTGAGAACATACTGTGATTGCTGTAACCAGCAATCACACAATAAGAAGAAATATGTGAGAGCATACTGTGATTGCTGGTAACAGCAATCACACAATAAGAAGAAATATGTGAGCATACTGTGATTGCTGTAACCAGCAATCACACGATTATTGCAAATTACAGTTAAATTATTTATTATAGGCCTACCATATGCAACAACAGTCAGTAAACCCCTGCCCAATATCAGTAAAAAGCTGAAATTGTTACCATATTAAAACAGCTACATTAACTTAATTTGAACATAGGGTATATGGTGTTATAAGTTATAAAAAAAAAAAAAAAAATCAGGTTAAAAAACTGTATTGTTGCGACTCTCATGTGACACACCAATCAGAGACATCTTTCTTGAAACGGAGTGCTTTTATTAAAGGCAAGCGCCAGCGTAAAGCGGCCACGATAACAATGGCGACTCAACGAGTAGCGCAAACGCAGGGGAAGGGAAACTCTAATTCCACCGCAGTCTTGGTGGGCACTTTACACACACCAGAGGGCTCACAATATTACACAGATTTAATTAACTAATAATTACATGGGACAGCTATGTCTACAGAGAACCTAATCACCCTTATAATATTACACAATACAACTATTTACAACTCCAGTGCATGCTGGGAGCTCACCCTGGAGGCAAGCTACAAAACACAAGTCAAAACAGTTTCAGCAGTTATTATTAAGTATCGGAAGAGTCTAACTACTCTTAAGCAATGATGCAGTAACTGTCCTCGAAAGACAACAATGCACACTGTCTGGCATTTACGTAATCTTGCACTGATAAACAGACCGGCCAGTGCTCCCAGCTTGGCACAAGATTTATCAACAGGAATTGTCTCCTCAGTGAGTGCCAGACTGTGCATTGAGCCTTTTATGAAGTTAACCTCTATGGATGGCCTTCCAGAAGAAAGCAAAGAATCATCACACAACTGCAAGTCTAAGGTTTACCAAAGAACGTGAAAAGAAGCCTGATGAATATTGGCAGCACATTCTCTTGTAAGATGAAACTAAGATAAAACTTGTTTGGATGAAATGAGGCTTGGCATGTTTGGTGTGGACCTGGCTAAGACTTTCACAGTGACTGCCTAGAGTCATCTGTGAAACAGGGAGGAGCGAATGTGTTAATAAGGGGCAGCATGAGTTCAGCAGGTGTAGAGATGATGACATTTATAGATAACATCATGAATGCTAGTCTGTACTCCCAAATACTGAGTTAAAAGATGATCCCCAGTCTCAGGATGGCTGGCAGGAAAAGAATTTTCCAACATGACAATGATCCTAAACTCACTGTCAAAACCACAGAAGAGTTCTGAATGAAGAAGAAAGTCAGAACCATCACCTGGCCAAGTATGTCACCTGACGTGAATCCTGCAGATCACCTTTGGAGAGTCCCAAGCAAGATGTCCCAGAGTACAAGCCGTCTGGCAAACAGGAGCTGAAAAGGTTCATCTGAGAAGCATGGCAAGATATTTCTCCACAAATGTTTGCTACATTTGTATCATTCGAGCCAAGGAACCTTAAGTCTTTCATGAAAAACAAACCTGATCATACAAAATTTTAGAAAAAACACTAGTGAGTGGTGTACTGACTGTAGTTGTTTTTAATGAATGGACCTTTCACAGTTAAACACTGTGTTTCTGTGTATTTATATTGATTTGCTTAAGTCTTTTGGTTCTTCAAGAACATATCTGTTCATTCCCCACCTCAAAAAAGTCGCACAGAAAAATAAATCTATTTATAAATACAAGTTAGTCCTTTTATATAACTTTTTTTATCCACTACTGAATGTGCACATTTTAAATAAACCAACCCATCCATCCATCCATCCATCCATCCATCCATCCATCCATCCATCCATCCATCCATCCATCCAAACCACATATCCTCTGCAGGGTCAGAGGGGGGCCTGGAGCATCTCCCAGGCAGCATAGAGCATAAGGCTGGGGACACCCTGGACGGGGGGCACAGTCACCACACAATCATATACACTATTGGCAATTTAGACATGCCCGTTAGCCTGCATAGCATTTCTTCGGACTGCGGGAGGAAATAAATAGAAGGCTCCGCCGATAGCAATAACTTTTGTCAAACCGCGCCCTCTGCTGGAATTTCCAATATATTACTTCGGACCGGCCTTATTTGACATTAAGTTGATATTCAGTAGGCACTAAGGTTCACGAGCTCTGGCAGTTGGTGTACTAAACTGCAGTAGAATCTCCTTCTACGGACATATTGGTCTTTTTAATATACTTTGTCCAGTTAAAACATTATGACCACCTCCTAGTAGAACAATTGACTCTTTCCGGCTACCAGACGACACACCTTTAAAGGTACAATTGAAAATGGGGATATAACAGAACAGGTGCTTTTCGACCAGTGGTGGTTTTCACGGGCTATTTGTCCAACCTGCTAAAGCAGGTCCATCCCATCATGAAGTCTATCTCAGTTATATAAGTCAATTCCAACAGGATCACTGCCCGTGCCATGTCACTTGGAGTGTGCACAGATGGTTTACGTTTCTCATAAATAGTAAACACAGGGACAGCGACTGGATAAATGGTAAAACTAAAGAAAATACATAAGGGATAGACCAAACAACGTGTCACATGAAAGAGGACTTTAAATCGCAGTTGCAAATACAGCTTTAAAGATGACTTACGTTCCCATATTTCAGGGTGACAAATGTCACCCACACGTACTGCTAAATAAATTCAATAATACTTCCATGAACACCAGGATGTAGTCAAATGCTTTCCCTGGCCTCCACAGTCACCACAGCTAAGCATCCCTGCTCTTACGGGATGCTCTTTATCACACAGAATTTCACCTCCTTCATCCATTAAGTATTGGAGGATTTTCTCCTTGAAGAGCAGTGGAATATCACACTACGCACAGTTTGTCACACCTATGTTTAACCAGCCACGCCCAGCATATCTCCAGGTCGCCGTCCCCTGAATATTGAACCCAGCTGTTTACAATTAGTTAAGCTTTAATAATTTCCAATGCAAACGCACCAATTTATTCATTATCGTACAGGAGTCTGGCTTATGGCGAGATCCACAAACCAATAACTGGAATCTTGTTTTTAGAACATATTCACTCTCCGCCGTCAGCAAGACTATGTGTGTCAATGTGTATTTGAATTATGACTTTTAAAGCTGATGAACATTAATGAACAGCAGCAAAAAAACAGGAGTAGGGGTAACTGTCACATGTGAAAATTAAAATGAAAAAATAGTCATTTTAAATGCTGTTGGATCGTCCTACACCAAACAAAATAAGTAACCAGAAACAGTAATTATGGCTTAATCTCCCATTAACTTACATGCACAGCTGTTTAATTTCACTTAAACGGGAACAGCTGGACCGAAGAATTTGTTTAAGTTGTTCAGTTTAGCCAACCCTTTTGCAACTCCGACTTAGATTTGTTTTAATGTGGTCATTCATGAAAAAGAAATTGCTAGAATATCTGGCAGTCTGTATAGAATGCCTAAAACAGATGCACCTGACTAATCCTCAATAACATCAATAGCATACAACAAGATATGTCTGGTGGTATAAGAGGGATAATGACGAGGTGCAGTGTGTAATGACTCAGAACACGGTAGGATCCAACTGCAGAATCGAATGGTTTATTGCAAAGGGTTCAGACAGAAATCGTAGTCAGGAAACACGCGGTGAGTTAATCACACAGAGGATCTATGGGGAATCCAGATCACAGACATGAAGGGTAATCCAAGAACGGTCAAAAATCTAAAAAGCCAAAAGTTAAGTCAAGTCAAGTTTTATTGTCACGTGTGTTCTGGAGAGCACAGTAAAAATCTTATGCCAGAGTCGCAGGGGACGGGACAGGGCATGGGGGGGGGGGGCAAAAACATAGTACAGATTTACAAAAAATACGAGGAATGCGGGGGAACCAAGACGGGAGGGAAGTGGGG
>JAACJT020000693.1:7149-18198 GCA_009936485.2 Gymnarchus niloticus | reverse complement strand
ATGCCGGGTATATTAGGAGAAGGATGCTGAGGATGGAGCTGCCAGGCAAGAGGAAAAGAGGAAGGTCAAAGAGGAGGGTTATGGATGTGGTGAGAGAGGAAATGCAGGTGGCTGGTGTGACAGAGCTGGATGCGGAGGACAGGAAGAAATGGAGACGGGGTCACTATTCAAGATCTGTGACGACTCCTGACAGGAATGGCCAAAAAGAAATGCTGATTAAACATCTGTCAGAGATCTGTATCCTCAGATGGCATTCACGGTTTTAAATTCATTGAAATTTTTGAGAAGAAACATTTTAATTTCAAAATAGAAATGTCTTAACCAAATGCGTTATTTCAATAGGAGTGCCGGAGATAGAAAATCAGCAAGGTGTGAAATTTATTTTTAAATGAAAAATATTTGAAGACATTTACACCATTTTAGCTTTCATGATCAACATTATTTCCCATAACATGTTTCATTTTGCAAGTTTAATTTCAATGTATGACAAAACCCATGAAGCAAATATATTACAAAATACAAAAAATGGAACAATTCAGAATTGTAAGTATTTTGAAAGTATACTTTGCACAAATACAGAAGTGCCACAAATTGTGTAAATTTTATATTAAGGTAGACTGTGGTCTATTCCATTCACAAGAGAAACTCATCTTATAAAACATCTGGACTCTGCTCTCTGCCCTCAACATCACCATAGCCCTCTGGTGTGGCTCCTATCACAATCAATTCTGAACCTGGAAAAAAGACACTTGGCTGCATCAAGTCTGGAATATCGACCAGCTGATTGTTACATTATAGAGTTAATAATTATGGCAAAATACTTTCTGCTTTAGAGGCATAGTCCTAAGTTATACTGTAGTAGTAGAAATACGTTTGCAGCAGGAGACTTTCAAATGGAGAACTGATAATATTATACATGTATATGACTAAACTTTACATAGAATTACGCAAATAAATTTACTTCAAGACAGTCTGTGCGTGTGTGTGGCAGATGGAATTGGTAAAATACTGCTGCATATTAGAAACACCAGATAAGTTACCAAGCTTTCGTAATAAAAAAACCTGGAGCCTTGCAAAAAGAAAAATCCAGTTAGTTTCAGTAAAAGATGGCCAGCTTCTATCACTTCAGATCAGTGGCACAAAGCCATGCAAAGTTCAATGAGACTGCAAAGTTCCAGTACAACTGTATTAAAACATTAAAAATGGGGTTCTCATTTCAATGTGTTTTTTTCCAAATTAGAAATCAAGTATCAATGTGATTGCTTTGTTTGAAGTACAAATGTAAAACATATTTATACATTTTGTCTAATTAAACACATGGCGCTTGATTTAGTAAATGCTCAGAAACTGATTATTTTATATTGTAATCGTGATTGATTAAAGATACCAGATAACTGAAAGTACTCAGGTGAGTAAGAATGAGGATAAGTTGAATGTGGCTGGCTGGATGCGGGCGTGACATTTTGTTGTTTTATATGTAAGGAGAAGAACTTGAAAGTCAGTCCTTTACTTGACTGGATGCCATTGGAGAGAGTAAAGAATTGGAGATATATGTTCAAATTGCATCTGCACCAAATAACGATTCTAGCTGCTGCATTTTGAATACACTATAATGCTTTCAATGTGTGGCAAGAACTTCCTGACAGGAAAACATTACAGTAATATAACCTAATACACACCAAAGCATGCATTAGTCTTTCTGTATCTTGAATAGTGAGAAATCACCTAATATTACACACCTATAAGAGGCCCGCCTTTGATACTGCATCAGTATAAGATTTGAATACGAGGCTTCCATCTAAAATGATGCCCAGATTTCTGACTGATAGTCTAGTACCATTGAATTGAGTCCAGAAATCATTGCAGCCCGATTTGTACTTTCATCTGCAAACACGAGAACTTCAGTTTTTTCCGTGTTAGTAAGTGACATAAAGCACTCCAAATATGTACGGTCATTTTTAATGAAACATCACTCCTGTTAGATATCTGAACATAGTGATAGCTGTTAGTTAAATAAGAGGGAAAGCACTAAATCTGTTTTCACACAAGCCAGTTTCTGATTCAAGCCTATGCAACAAAAGAGAGTGGTCAACTATCTGAAAGGCAGCAGGAGTAAGAGTGCCATCATGTTGTCACCGTCACGCCTTCTTTTATTAATATGTCAGTCACACATCTAGTTAAAGCAGTTTCAGTGCTGTGACCTTGATGGAAATCAGACTGCAATTCATCAAATATATTATTTGCATCCAAGTACAAACAAAGTTGTACTGCGTCAATTTTCTCTCGAGTGTTGAACAGAAATGGGATGCTTGAAATGGGTCTAGTTGTTAAGCACCTCTGGATCCAAGTTTGGTGTCTTACGGTGTGGCCTAATGACTGCTGCTTTAAATTAGTTAGACACAACACCCTAAGACAAGGATGTGTTTATCACACTAATTAAATTACTTGCCAATACATCCAAAGAGTTGTTGAGCGGAAACAGGACCTAACGGCATATGGAAGTTTTGTTTTGGTAATTAGTTTTTTGAGCTCTGTTTCATTAACGAATTCAAAGACACCGAAAGAATGTTGCACACTTTATACAAGACTCCTTTGTGGCCATTTTGATTGTGTCTAAAGTCTGATGTTGCTAATTAAATTATATAAGTAGTCCATGAAATTGTCACTAGTAATATTAGCTGATAGTTTTGATTTGGTCTTGTTCATTTGTTTGGTTATCGTTTGATTTTGGTCTGATTCGTTTGTTGTCAATTAAGTTAGAATAGTAAGCTGAGGGAGCCCCATGAAGGGCTTTTTGTATTGCTGCGGGCTGCGTTTGAGTTTTAACCTGCGACAGCCCGATTTTAGAGACATTGTGTCATCATTACACCATGCAGAATGTCTGGAGGTTTTGACCAGTTTAGGTTTTAATGGCACTATGTCATCCACAAGGCTAACCACTGTATTAAACTCATGGGTATCCTCTTTAAACTCTGTGCTGTAGATGAAGTTTGCATTATTTAACACACTCCTGAGTTGTAAAGATCTACTACACTGCTGTTGTCTCGTCATAATAGCATTTTCCTTCACAATTATCAAAATTATCATAAAAAACTATTAAGAAGTGATGGACATGTCCATGAGACAGACTGATACATGACGAACATCCACGTCGTCTGTGATAATTAGGTCTAATGCATGTTTGGGCATGCGTGTTGATCCTGTAATATGTTAGCTACAGTTTACAGAACTGAGTAGGTATAAGAAACTTCTGTTACGGGCATCAGGCTCAATGTCAATATTGTAGCGAGCTGGGGGGAGGGAACACACATTGAGGCTTGTGAATGGAACAAAAACACCAGCCTGAGAGGCAGCATGCCTTTAGTATGGCTGTGGACAACAAAAAAACACTGGTCGGGCTCACATACAACGAAGAATAAAACAAAACTAACGGAAGAAGTTGCCGGCTGCATTCCCATTAGGTCTGGCTTCGGGGCAGCCGTGCGGCATAGCGGGATTGCCCTGAGGGCTGGTCCCAGGGGGAGTCTGGTGGGGAAACAAGAAAGAGAGATTAACTAGGGACCCAGATCGCTGCACGGCGTAGAGATCCACATGGCGCTTCTCATTCCCCCTCTTCCGTGCAGTGCTGGTCCTGATATACCGTCTGCCCCAGCCAGGGGGGGCGGGGTCCTCGGACGGCGTGCTGCGGGGGTGGTCCGGCTGCGTGGGGCTGATCCCCAGTTGCGGCTCGGCCCCTGTCTTCGGGCAGGGCAGCCCGCCACAATATGCATGTTAATATCTTCTAGAATTATAATTTTTTTCTAAGTTAATGACCCCTTGGTGACCAAGTCCCTGAAGTCAGAAAGGAATGATGTATACGGTCCAGGGGGGCTGTATAGTGTATACATTAAAAACATGTAAAGGTGGGTCCCATGCTATTTTAAACAACATTGTCTTGAATGAATTGAAGTCCTGCATGCCTTTCTGTCTGATTCTTAGAGATGTGTTAAAGATGGCTGTGAGGCCACCCCCATGCCATGAACAATGAGCTTTTTGTATGAAACTGGAGCCATTAGGAGAAGCTTCATCTTGGCGAATAGTGTCTGTAGGTCTGAGTAAGGTTTCCATAAGTAATCACAGGTCTGACTCAGTGTCAAGTATCATCATTAACAAGACTCAAATTTGTTAGTTTAATGAATGTTCATTTTAATAGTGAGCATTATATATTAGCTCTAAGTTACAATTTATTGAGTCTTATCAGTGGAATGGGTATGAATTCACGAGCACAGGAGCCCCCTGCATTCAGATCTAGGCATTACCTGTGAGAATCCTGGTTTTGAGCATTTGCTACTACCTCATGACATGTAAATCTCTCGTTCTTTCACGTGCACCAACTAAACAAAAAAGAGTGTCTGCAAAGAGAGTGGGGGGACAATCTTCTCGCCGGCACCCTCTCCACCGTATCTTACCATAACATCTCTGTCACGCCTGTCCTGGACCAGTCAAGCCTCACCTAGTCTCACCAATCCTCCCCGGAATACTAGCCAACTGTAATCATCAATCAAGTATTATAGAAGGCCTGACACTTACCTGCTTCCTCACAAAGTAGCAAGTGCCTTCACCTTCCTGAGTGTTTTCATATGTATTGTATCTTCATATCAATCCGGTATGACCTTGGGTTTTTGCTTCTTTGCATTTTGTCTCGTAGTGGTGATTTAGAATAGTTTGCCTTTGGGATTAAGACCATTCTGTCTGTCTCTGCACCCCGAGTTCTGGATCGCATTTCAGATTATTTATATCTCTGCCTCCCTGGTTCGGACTTCACCTGCCTTTGACTCGGATTCTGTGCTTTGATTCAACAGCTCTCTCTGCACTTAGATCCTCTCTGACTTTTCACTGCAGTTAGGTTGACATGTATGTTTAGGTCTAATATTGTTGCTGTATTCATTATATGTTTATTGACCATTAAAAAGAATTTTTGGCATACCATGTCAGGATGGAGACCATCCCACTTATAAAAGGCCGGCCATTCATAACAAAGGTCCCAATTAGAAGTACGCCAAGTCTATAACCAGCGGTTTAAGGAGAGTAATCCACTATAGGTCACATCACCTCTAAATAGAATTGGCAAGGGACCAAAAACAATAAGATTCCAACACTTTCTCTCTGTTTTACGACATATGGAGATAAAGTTCCACTTTAATACCTCAGATTCTTCAATGTGAACAATCAAGGTGGAGACTTCATTGCTGGAGAGTGAGCCTAATTTTGCCTGGATATCAGAAACCCTGGCCCCCGGAATGCATTTGACAGAAACCACTGCTTTACTATAAGGAATTTTAACATTCCTATCAAATTTCCAATTGTGAGCACCTTATCTGTTTAGGCAGATCCGCTAATCAGAGCAGCAACCAGACCGAGAGCTGATGTAGTTGCTGTTGGTGCCAGCGCTGAATTAGTGACGGTCATGGAGGGAGGGCCTACAACCAATTCTAAACTGACTACTCCAACCGAGCTTCATCTATAGAACCCTCGATCCATTTCAGTTCCAATAAAGAGCTATTGTACCTCTCCAATGTGAGAATCCTGTCCTCCAAGTCTAGAATAACTAAACATTTTTAGCTAGTAAAACTATCTGCAGTGCTGGCAGGACCATCTATGCTCTACAGATATAGAAACACTATTTTCTGAAACATAACCTGGCAGGGAGATCCTACTGAACATGCAGTGGTTTGCCATGAGATTACGACGCTCTACAGCTCCTTGCGCCTCAGCTCACCAAATTACATACCATAATAATCAGTGACAGTTATGAGACTATAAAGTGCTGCTTTTTACTTACGTAATTTTTAAACTGGTTTATCAATCACAGTCCTCCTCATTTCCAGAAGACTGAAAGATCTTTCAGGGTGTTTGACATATTTCATGATAAAATATAACATTGTGACATGACTGTGCTGTGGTCTCACATCTCTCGGCATGAGGGTTTGAATCCTGCCTCCAATACTTTTGTTGTGCCGGGCTCCTCCTGGTACTCTGTTTATTCCTGCAGCCCAAAGATACGTGGTCAGGTGAATTTGCATCCCTGACAAGTTATCTGTGATGGGTGTTCCCTATGCCAGACCGGGGTGTTCCCCTCTATTTCCTAGCGTGTCTATTTGATAAATGGTTGGCAGACAGATGGATTTTTGCCCATGTCGGCATTTTGCGCATTGTGCATTGTATTGAAATAATCATCACGTCATTTTTCCGCAGTCACTAAACACCTTAGAAAAGAAACTTCATGCATATGGCCACATACTTAAAGTAACGATAAAAATTACTAGGAGTAATCCTAGAATTGCAAAATCACAATCATCTTAGAGGTGCAAAATATGTTCTCAGAATTTCTTGGTAGCACACTAGTCAGTGGGGTAAAGGGATTGTGAATTTCAAATTGGCCTTTGCATTAAAAATATCTTTACGGTGCTACACCCGTCCCCCAGGGGCTAGCACAGTTGCCTTCCTCCGTTTATGGAGCATTTTATGTTAGACACGCTTCATTGCAGTTAATTAAACACCACATGTCCATGACAAGAGAGAACAGGCTGCATTTCAGGAGTCTACCTGTGATGTTTGTGGAGAGAATTACTCTCTACATTTCCTCTTTACTTCGTTTCCATTTCTTTGATTAGTAATTTTAGTAAAACAATGTTGTATATAGATCTGGTCTAAATATAGGAAATGTTTATTAGTCTTAATACGGAATTAAAACTAAAATAAAAAATGAGGTTAGTTTCCAACATAAATCAATGTCATTTTTAACAGGAGAATACAAATTTAAATTTGTAAATGATCAGTTTAAATTAGAGAGCTCAAACATTTTTGAGGTACCATATTTGAAACATTTCCATAAATCATGCAGCTGTCTAAGTAGGCCAGACCTGATCCCAGTCAGAACCTTTAATATTGGCCTGGAGAAACTGATACACCTTTGTAAGAAAAACCGAAGAACACTGAGGCGTGGTTCAGGATGGGCAACACACACCTCGTGTCCCAAGCTGCACTGCGTGTTGTAGCAGATCGTGAGTACTCATGCTTACTGAGTTCCTGCCCTGCTCTGCTTTGACAGGTAACAAACTCCAGGTGGCATGAACTGGATGCAAGGCACAGGTGTGAATTGTTCATTTTTGCAATAACAATAAGTGAATTCCAACCTGGTAATTTCAGCTTTGCCTGATGTGGTTCCACAGTCCTCCTGGTAATTTTACATGGGTTCTTAGCGAAACTTCCTTTCCTTTTTATTAATTGTTGCTTGAAGGGTTCTGAGAGACAGAGGGGAGATCTCTTTCTTTCATTTAGTACCACAATTCCATTGTTAACATGACACATATTCATTTGGTTGTTGTCCAGTAAATAGACCATGAAGGAGACATTAAATTTAAAAGTAAATGTCACATCAGCCATCAAGATTAATTCAAAATTGCATATATAAACAGTCTGTTATTCTCTTGTTCTACCATGCAAATAAATGTCTTGATTAGCACATGCTGTATACTTTGAGGCAGAGGTAACAATAAGTCACACATGTGCAAGTCACAACTAAGCCTCAAGTCTTATCCTTCAAATCTTGAGTCAAGTCACTAGTTATAGTGTTTAGAATCAAGCAAGTTATATCAAGCGCCTGCTTAAAGTCAAGCAATTTGAGTGTAGTCATTGGTAAGGTCAAGCAATTTACAAGACAAGTCCTCTGAAATTATAATAAACCTGATCAGTAATATCCACATTTAAAGGACTCTAATTCTGAAAGACAGTGGGCATTACTTTGAGTGTATAGAATTAGAGCAGTTTATACTAATATAACAATTAATTATAATAATGGGTCAAAGACAGTGGTCATGGCATGTTAAAATCTTGATTTTAAAACATTCCTGAAAATATCCAGAACTACTAAAATGGAAACAGCACAAAAATGTTCTTCAGTCACTTACAATTCATTTTTATAGTGCTTTTCACAAAATGGTCACCCTAAGGCATTTAACGGGTGTTTGGTAATTACAATGTACATTAAATAAATGAAAAAGGAAAGAGCTAGAAGACAACAGAGGAGAGGAACTAAAAACTCCTCAGCAAAGGGAAAAAAAACCTCTGGGGGTCCAAGGTCAACTGGCTGCCCTCCCCACGTGGCATGCTACCATTATACAATGCCAGGAAAGATATTTGAAAAATATACGTATATTCAAAGAGCAAGTTATTGTCAAGTCAATCATCTCAAATCAGTTCATCATTCTGATCCTTGAGGGTCTTTTTTACAGCCATTTTGATGATGACACACTTGGATCTACCACTCCCAAGTTGGATGATGCCCATGGTGGACCAGAGACCATAGAAGGACGGAATGGATGATTGTGCCTTGCTGGCAGCACAGAGGACCACACAGGCATATTCAGCAGGACTAGCAGCCAAAATTACAATGTGTTATGTAATGTATTGAATATGCAAAAAATTAAATTTGACATCCCTTTGTCACTCAGTTGTGAGTGATGTGGTCGCATAATCACCCCACTATGGCAGAACGTATGTTCAACTGGTGCAAACCTTGAATAATGAAGGAAGGCTGTGCCAAAAACTAAAGGCAGCTCCGTCCATCACAAATGTCCAGTGGTTCCACTGAATTTGGGGACTTTGGGCTTTATTTTGACAATGTAATGCATTTCACTGCCTTAAAATAACAACGCGCCCGCAATGTGCCCAGCCATGCCTCATTTAAAAAAAAAAAAGCACCACTCCTATGAGCGGGAAATGTGCACAAAATCATTTGTTATTTTGAAAACGTGCGCGCTTGGCGTGAAAATGAGTAATGCGCTGGTATGAAACTAGCAAAACCACTTTGCGTCGTGCTTTCCACCAGTGCAAAATAGGGCCCTTTAACTTGCAACATTCATTTGATTTCTTGGGATCTGCTAAGTACAGCCCTGACCCACTCTCTATCAGTTGGTTCTCCTCACCAGTGGTTGGTTCCAACGAGGTAGTATCAGCCTTAGATGTCTCTCCAAGGTGCCTCTTCTAATTAACGCAAGCAAAGACGGCAGTCACAATCTGATCAAGGTGCTGAATGTCGCATACCAACTATCATAACACATAAGAATAAAACAAACAAAATTTCTCATCAGCATCTGAGCAACAGGCTTTACGTAACATTCCTCAGGACAGCCAGGTCATTCCAAACGTCAGAATCATCAGAGTTATCACCCTCCTAACCAGGATGACATGTAGTAAACACTTTCTTCATATTTGCAGTGCTATCACAGATGATGTGGTGAAGTTCTCTCTTGATCTGCTACTCCTAAAATACTCATTCAAACTCTTCAGAAAACCTTTGAAGCTGTTGCGTAAAAGCAACTGGGATTTCAGCTGAAGATGATCATCTTCAACACTGATCCAGTAAGCTGTGATTCGAAGAAAACCTCTCATTCTCCACTCTGGCCATGTTTCCACAGTTGTTGACGCATTGCCTGCTTTTGCTGTTTCATCTTTAAGTTTTATTTGTCTATCAGCAACCAGATTGTCAGTCTATGAGGTGATTGTTCTTCCACTCACCTGAGAGTGCTTTTCATCCGATATTGATAAAAAAATTTTGAAAGCTTTTGTGTTCTATGATGGACGAGTCAAAGTCGAGTCTTTTTTTAATTATAGTTTAGCAAGTGACAAGTTGTCAAATTTGGGATTTAAGTTTGACTTGAGTCAAACGTAATTTCCCACCATCCATCTTGGGCAGAGTCACTTGGGGGTTGGGGTGGATGAACCGACATGGACGGAGGACCTTAAGCACCAAACCCCGTTGGCCGGATTCCGTGAATGAACTGACATGGACGGAGGACCTTAACACCAAACCCTGCTGGCCAGATCCTTTTTTAGGCATAAAGCTTCACGTTGGAGACTCTGTGTTGCCTTTTTTCTGTTTCTTTCCTACAGAACCATTCCAACACAGGGCACGTACTACACAAAGACACCAAGCGGCTGAAGTGATTGTCTTTAGATGCTGGGAGGAAATGCACATAACAAACAGGGAGAGCATGCAAACTCAATACACTGAGAAGAGGAGGAGTTTGAACCCCCAACACTGGATGTGCAAGGAAATGGTGTGTCCTACTGAACCACTGTGTTCCAGCAGGGAGGTTTATCAGAGCTTACATGCTGGGTTGAAGGAAGGCCCCAGAAAGACCATGGCAACCCTGACTAAGTAATTCACACAAATACGTAGCGAATGGTTTTAAATTCCTGCACTGAAAATACCAAAATGTTACTTAAGCGATCTGTGCGTCATGCACATGATCGAAGCTTCCGATGCACTACTCCCTTTAAATATCCGTTGGCATCAGACCTTTATTGTTATTATGTAAGTGTGGTGAAATTACAGTTGTGACATTTCAGTCGATGCCAGACATACATCCAAATTATGAGAAAAATCGAAGGGAAAAAGCAAGAAAATAAACAAATATGGTGTCATAAATGTTTGCAGTCAAAATGGATTGCCATTCTATACAAAGACATGAAATGTTTTTTTTTTTTTCTCCACTATGTTGGGGAAATGAAATATTTTATACTATGGGACATTAAATATACATTGTTTTATGAAATATGCAAATGGGTAATGCACTGAATAAAAGATAACACAATTTCAGTGGATATTTGCTGGTCAAAGCGTCACTCTTATGAAACGCATATCCTGCTGAATTTTTCAGAAACTATACAAAAGAAACTGTGTACAGTATATAGGGTGTCAAGCTTGGCTGAGTAATGCAACCACCGGCTAATCCAGGAGCATGACCATATACTGTTTCCCAAACACTTCCTAATGAAAAGATAAAGTATTTAAAGATTGATAATAGGAATAATATACAATAATAAATATAACAATCCATTTATCTTCAAACAACTTGCCATGGTCAGGGTCATGGGGGGGGGGGGGGGGCAAATCCTATCCCAGGTACTACAGAGCACAAGGCAGGGATACACCCTGGATATAATGCCAGTCCATCACAGAGCACAAGGCAGGGGTACACCCTGGATATAATGCCAGTCCATCAC
>JAACJT020000692.1:0-18199 GCA_009936485.2 Gymnarchus niloticus | reverse complement strand
CTGCACCAACACCCCCACCCCCATCAGAAAGGGAGGCATGCCATTTACACCAAGCTGCTTTTCTGCTACAGCACTGGAAAGACCGTTTTATCCAAAATGGTCAACATATCCATATTTATGTGCAAGGAAAATACTCGGTTGCTAACTATCTGTAGAGTTTCCTAATGATTTCTGGATGTTGAAAATGGTGTTTTATACTGGACAGAGGTCCTCCCCACTTTGTGGTACATCACATTTTAAAATCCCTAAACCTACGTTTAGGGAAATTAGTTTTTAGATTATGCAGTATTTTGTCTGATTCTGCTTTTTCTCTCCAGCTTTTTGGTAGGTTTTCTTTGCGTAGTTTTTGAGTTGGCTATATCCATCCTAACCATGTTAAGTTTAGCTGTATGAATGAAACAACCGGTCAAGTTTTGAGTTTTGTTATGCAAGGTTAGTGAAATGTGTTGTGGTCAAGATTGTTTTGGCCCTGGGCTTAGAAAGCAGTTGTCTGATCTCAGTAGGTGGTTTAGCATTTTATGTGTGGAATAATATTCACTGATTTTAGAGTAGTCTAATTTCCAGTTGTAACCCCTCTCCCCCAGTCTTGATTGTAGAGGTTAAACTGATTTTAATGGTCTGGTTTATGGTCATGTCGAAGTAAACATCTTTCAGCAGGGAGGTACAGTGCTCTTGTTTATCAGATTTCTGTTCTTTAAGTGGAACAAGTAACTGCCAATATCAGTCAAGATTTTCTGGATATTGTTTCAGGCGTAAATTTGTTTGCTGCATCTTACAACTCCCCAGATGTTCTTGGTGTCACTCAGAATTCAGAACAAAATAAAAGCACTGTACCTTCTCAGTTAAATTCCATCCTGTTTCGACAGACTTAATTCCACATCAACCCACTGTCTGCCCTGCTTACTTGGGTTCATATGTATCAGCCTCCTATTGAAAGATTGGGCCCCAGTGGTTTGTAAATCCTCCACATTGACTGGAGGAAAATCATAGGTGTCTGGGGTGCCTTAACCATCTTGGCTCTTCTGTGTGGAGTTGGAAGACCAGTGACGTGAGTAGGACCACAAATAGCTTGAGTCCGAGTCATCCACTTATGCTGTCCTTGCTTCCTTGCAGTATGGCAGCGTTGCTAAAATAGCAGATATTACTGTGGACTAAGATGACTGAATGGAGTAGGTGGAGTGATGAGCAAATGTTTGTATTGGCTTTGCAAGTAAAACTAGATGGTTAGTTGTCCGTTCTTTGATGGCCCAAATATCTGAATCCCTTGAGACAGCCAGACTCTATTTCAGATGCTAGTGTTGGAATGGAGAAACCGCTGAAGACCTGCAAAGCTACTGCTAATGCCCTTAAGTTTCATCTGCGTCTGTAAATATCATAGACATTCTTTGCACGTCAGGGGAAATGGGAGTGTTCTGTTTTGGCATCTCGCATTGCTGGCATGTCCTTTTTGATTGTGCTTTTTAATCTTGTCTGATAACAGTCTTGCTTGCAGTCCCGGTTTCGTGGATCTCTCCCCACCCCCTACACCAAATGCTGCTACTACGGTTATTGCCAGGTCAACCGCTGAAGGGCCATCAGTGCCCATCCACATACCTCATGTCAAACCTTTACGTAGATTGGTTCAGTCACATTTTGGGGAGAGGGAGGATGGCGGGACCCACGTGTTGCAGGGTGGTTTTCATTCTGCCGCGTGAATCTTCACACGTGGGGCTCTTGTCCTGTGCTGCTCTCAGCACCCACATGGAGTCTTTGAGGACTGTAAAGACACTTCAGTCAGGGAGAAATCTTTTTGTGACTGCAGATTTTTGTTTTCGTGCACAGATACTGTCGTGTTTTGACCATTTAATGTTTCATCTTGATCACAGGAGGTGGGCACATCTCAATTGGAAGCTGGTTTACAGTAAATGGTTGCTTATCCCCACCCTGCCTCCCAAGGTAAAGTGAGCCAATGGTGGCATCAATCCTGCAGCTTTGCTGGTCTGGGCATGCTGGCATTTTGTTGGAGCATGCCCAGCTGTCACGGTGACTGTCTAGGTCACTGTAATCGACCCTGGCGTAGTACTGGCCATGTTTCTGTCATTCCCCTCCCCCCTCCACATACACACACTTGCTCTCAGGAGTCCAAAAGCTATGAAGTGCCAAGAGGAGGGCAGGTCCCCTTAAACTCCATCGTCTTGGCGCTTCAGTCCGTTGGGTTCTTTTCTTTTCCCTTTTGCCTTGTTCATTGTGCATTCCTTGCTTTGACATTGGCGTGTCTTTACTGTAAGTGTTCATTGCACAGTGCAGGCAGTCAACTTCCCCTGCTATGAAGAGCTAGTAGCTTTTCTGCTGTAACTCTTTGCCACAATGCAAGTGCAAGACAAACCAGAGATCAACATTTCTTTGCTCCATCTGCCCGTAATGCTGTATCGACAACTTCTTGAATTCTTGTGGCCATTTTGGGCAAAGTTAGCTGTTTACAGCACTCAAGTACAGGCAGACCTCTAGTACTGGAATGTTTCTTGGGCAACCTGGAGATGATCAACCCCTGTCCTTGGGAAACCATTCACTTAAACAGCATTCGTTTTGATGTGCCGCCATCTATTTCAAACACTATGTGATCAACTTTTTTTTTTTTTATGGCTTTTGACTATCCAATATATCTAATTGGAATTTAAATGTTTTACTGATGTGTGAAAATAAAGAGTAGCACTCAGCTTTGTCATGTTTTCACTGTTCTGCATGGACATTTATTTCCGTCACTTTGGCTGCTTACTACTCCGGTGGTGTAGAGAAGCTGAAATTCCTCAAGCTGGTCACTAAAGTCACCCTCCAGTCTGCTCTGAATGCCTTCTCAAAGACTTGGTACTGGTGCAATATGTGGTCGACATTCCTGTTAATGGAACTATCATTTAAGCCAGTTCCAGTGGTGCTTTGCTCTTTACCACTTGGCAAGGTTTTTAAAGGAACCTTACTGTAATATTGCTGCCACAACTACTACTCTGCTCTTGAAGACTGCCTTGAATCCCCCTTTGTGTAGTATGATGTTGGGATGGTAAAGTCATGATGGTGGCTGCCTTCCGCTTCTGATGTATTAAGAAGCTGCTTAACTCCTCTGCCTGTTATGTGCTTTTGACATCTTGATGCCATTTAAGTAAATTTCTACATCTGCCTGTAATGGATGTGACCTGGAATCTGCTTCTCTGTGGAACAAAGCAACTTAACTCACTGGAACTTTATCTCTGACACATTTAAATTCCTTTCCCTCCCTTTAGTCCAATACTGAAGTCCACCTGAGTAAAGTACAGAGACCCGTTCCTTCTTAGTTTCCAGAAACAAGGTTTTGTAGTGCTTCTCAGATGCTGTGATATTGGAAAAAGAATAACATTGTTTGGGCTTTTATGGTAGGATTACCTACTGCAGTGGAGTCAAATGAGTAATTTGAGCTAATTACCCTGCTGTTCCTTGTTTGGTCTTGGAAAATATAGCTACGTATACAAAGCCAGCAGGAGTGTCTGCAGGAAGACCACTTTGTGCTCTGGCAGGGTCTATGGCCTGCACTCTTCAGATAGACATGCTAATGTGGCCTGCTGAAACAAATGCATGCAGATTCTGACTTCATGTGAGAACACATTGCCTGATCTGGGTTTGAACATGGTGTGGTGGTGAAGCCTACTGATGCATAGATGTTCCGACCCAGATTTCACTGTAGTGCCAAGTGGTGCATGAGTTTAGAGCCAGTTTCTTGGCCTGCTGCCTGGAGCAAAAAGATCATAAATGGCTAAAGACTTTGTGAATATGTTGGCTGATTTAAATAAAGCAGTGACAGCTAAGCAGAATGGAGAGTATTAAGCTGTGGCAGCATGAAGGCAGGACATGCAGACAGTCACCAAAAGTGAGGCTCAGCCAATTGGGGTAGGTATGTGTACTTGAATATACCTGACCATTATTGGTAGTCTTGACCTCCCCCCAGTTATCTAAACCGTGGTTTTGCCTCCCATGTGGAAAAACAGTGGGATCTGGGTAGGCTTGTAGGGTGAATTCCATTATCGTGGTGTTTTGCCCTGAAGTTCCAGCATTTTACGGTTGTGTTCATTACCATCAGGCTTCTTAAAAGCATAGAGCTATACTGCAGTGCTCCATGACCCAGAATACCTCTCTGCTGTACATGAAGAGCTACATCGGCAAGAACCTGCGTGCTCCTCTGTTCTCATGGTCCACATACCAGAGACCTGGTGACAAAGCAGAAGAGTCTTAATGCGGAGTGGATGTCTAATGCTCCTCTTAAGGCCATGTGCCTCTGATATCCTGGGGTGGGGCTCTCAACATTAGAAATGGGTTTTGATGCCAAGCAATGTCAAGAATGAATAGTAGGGCAAGCAAGTTCAATAAAGGTCCTTTTATGCATCAAAAAACATTAACAATAGCTCAGCAATATTCAATCTTATGAACTTGATTTGTGCATTTCTGACTCTAGGTGGCAGTGTTTGCTACAGTTTGTGGTGGGAGCAGGTTGTTTTGAGTGCTTTTTCTAGGTTTTGGTCGCACTTGGCAACAAGGGTATCCTATGATTTGGCTTTTCTCTTCCAAGATGTTTCATGGTTCTGGTTTTTAGTTAAAGTGAAAGCGAGAGTTGTTGAGTTGGAATGGCGAACATGCAAATGTCAGTCTTGCAGCCACTGATTATTGCATGTCGCTCTTTTGTAACGTGTGTGTTAAGGGCATTTTCTAATGTTTCGCAGAACTATTGAATCAACTTTAAAATAGTCTGCACTTTCAGTTTAAACCATGCAAATCTTTGTGTCGTGACCGCTTAATGGGTTTTCAGCCATTCATGAAATCCTTTTGTTTTCATGACATAATTGCATAAAATGGGAAAACCTGGGTGAAAATAGAACTCTAAACTGAAAGCTTTGGCTCTGCTACAGCTTAGATGTTTTGTATGGGGGGAGGAAAAACTGGTGTATATATTTGGGGTTGTGAAATGGCATTTCCTTAATATTGGATGGGTGATGCTTTACAAATTCTGGTTGCCTGCAACCATGTAAAATATTTACTCAGGAAAAACTATTCCTGCCCAAATTCAGTTTCATGAATATTTGGAAATTTATGTTCACGCGGATGGATAATACTTGTACTGTTTCTGGCTGTGAAATTTGATTTGTCTTGGGCTACAGTTGATCTATTTTTTTTTTTTTTTTAGATCAAGGCAATCATATTTTCATTCCTGACAAGGCTGGGTTACATGTTGTAAATTTTACAATAGGACATATTCTAGGTTGACTAATACATTTGTCCAATTTTGTTTTTCTACTTGCAGTTATGCTTTCCTTCGTGATCCCCCCATCCCACAGTCATTACTTGGATTTTTTCTTTGGCGGCATAATTATGAAATTGGATGACTTGCTGGGGGATCATAATGCTCTGGGGTTTGATGGCTACGTTTGTCTAAATCTGCCAGCAGATGGCAGTTATGTTCCACAATGCTCATCTCTGCTCCTCTTAGCAGTGCAGGAGAACATGAGAAGGACTACAAAATACTGGAAGCTGTCCGGCCCCTCTTGCTGAATGTACGTTTTCAATAGCCTAATTTAAAGCATGCTAAACTCCATGTTTGGTCTGCCATTCATCCATTTTCCATAACAAGTGTGCAGTAAAGGGTTCCAGTGAGCCAGGAGACCGCTGCAGAAATTACAGAGCGAGGGACACAATGGGATGCTGTCCACTACTGTGATGTCTCCACTGCTGCTCCTTGGATCTTTAGTGGTCTGTAGTATAATTACAGGAATGCTTTGAAAATGTATTTCAATTATTTATGTTGGGCTCTGTGCCCTTGTCTGATTTGAGTGCTGTGGGGGGGGCTTTGTCGATGGGTCAAAATGTTAGGGGGGTGCAGAGCTTTAAAAGCTTGACAGCGGCTGCATTAATGGAGATATACGGTATGCCATATCTACGGGATGCCGAGACGTTAATTCCCCAATACCATGTAAGCATAAGAGTTGGGACTGGGGTCTAATTCACAACGTATGGCCTTCAGTTCTGCACACTAACATCAAGATAGTGTATAATCATGTTGGAAATGGTGTTAAAGAGCTAGTTCTTTAAAAGTAGGGAGGCTATGTTGGTATTTCCTGACTACAAAGCTTGTGGTGGCACTCATCTCCAGGGTTGCAGGTGAGATCGTCTGCAGTTCCCCACTGTGTGTGTATGGTTTGCATGTTCTTTCCATGTTCACGTGCTTATGATCTCTGGGTAATATTTCTATTTTACGTTTGGGGAAAAAGTGTAGAACCATTTCTTATGACGTGCAGTATACAAAGAACTCACTGGAGATATTAATATCTGGGCAGTGAGCGAGCAATTGACGGTGGAGTTGGGGCCCTCTTTCACATGGCCTGCAATGCACCCACGTCAGGCCCCAGATAGGGAAAAATGGCTAGGGTTCTCTCTGAAATGCCTGCCAGACTGGGTCCTGCTAAGTTTCCCTGTTTCCAGGAGAATAGGTGCTGAGAAATGTAACTATTTTTTTTAACCCACACACACCTACCTTTATTGTTTGGCCCTGGAGAATGCAGAAACTCCTCGCTGTAAACCGCATGCTTGCCGCTATATCGGCAGCCAGTTCAGAGAAAGTAATATTAGTGCAGGAGACAGCTGTGTAACTGGGCTAATGAAGACAGGACCCAGGGTAGGGCCTTGTAGGTGGGAATTGAGATGAGGAGACAGCGGGGGGGTGTGTGAACTCCTCTACTCTGGCGAAAAGGACATGAGATTTGGGTGGGCAGGATAATAGATGGGTAACTTGCACTGTGTGCATTTTAGATGTGCAACACTCCATTTACTTGAAAGGTTTCCACTGAATTTTGTATCCTTAAGTCTTCCTCTCTCATCTTATGTCACCTGAGAGGGAGGGCTTTGGGAACACTGTGTACTCTAATTAGTTTCAAGCAGTTTTCATTCCCAAGATAGCACTCAATGTTTTTAAATACACCACCACCCCTTTGGCACCAACCCAGACTGTCAGAACCCGTAGGGTGGTAAAAAAATAAAACGTCCTCCAAATGTCGATATGAAAAGTCATCTGTGCTCAATCTCATCTCAGGTAAGAAGACACCTTTGTGCTTCTTGGGTAAGTGGCAGGGAAGTAAAATCAGCCTAATGGAGACTGATTTTAGGTTGTTTTTGTTGGGTCAGCACCAAGAATTCCTTAGTCCATTACCTTCATCCTCCATCAGGAAAGAGAATCGTTCTGTGGCAGAGGTCGCCTGCATTGATTTGGTTTCTTGCCCAACCTTCTTGCGTCTCTTCCCTGTCGTCAGAGTTGGCCTATGGGAAGTTTCACAAGAGGATGTCGCAGCGTTTTCCCTCTGGTTCGGAACTCTTTCATTCATCAGTCTGACATCTCTTGTGTGCTTTTTTTTTTTTTCCCCTCCTCCCCCTTCTTCGAAATAAATGCCCAGGTTGATGACGCAAGACCTGTGATACTTCAGACCTATCCTATTTAGTCTACCCTTGTAAGATTTCTTGTGTTTACTGGCATGTAGCTAGGACACCCATCTACCCTGATTGACCCCTCTGGGTGGGGATAAGGCTTTCGAGGGTGGAGTATAACCTGGCGGGCTTCTACTCGTGGGAACACGGTGTTCCTCCGCCTGTAAACGTGACGTTTCCGTGGTATCCAGACACCCTTCAGGACTGGGAGCCGGGTGACGTGGATTGGAGCTTTGGGCATGCTCAGACATGGTACCACTGGGAGGGCTTGGAGCCAAGCCTACACAAGCCCTCGACTGTCGCTGGGCCGGGGGCACAGACAAACACAGGGTCATATCAACATCCTGCCCTCTCCTTATAAACTTCCCTGGGTTGAATTAGGTTCCGTCACCTATGATGACAGCTAAAGTTAAATCAATCAAGCTTCAACTATCTAGACTGTAATTGCTTTTTTTTTTTTTTTTTTTGGGGGGGGCTCACAAATGTAGGTGAAGGTAAGACCTTGCTGGGTTATTGCCCTAACCCCCCTACTCTTGCTTTCTGACAGACACATTCTCCCGGCACCTCTTGCAAAATGTGCTCTCCCCCCCTTCTGTCGGTCTGTCTGCCCCTCTACCATCCCCTATCTCAATGTCTAATCCGTGCTTGGCCTTCCATTTATTCCCTCCTCCTCCCCCCTCTCCAGTTCCTGGAAGTCAGGAGATAATCCCCTGAGGCAGCAAACCGATACCCCGCCTCTGATGAGTAGAGGCTTGAGGTTAATAAAAGGACCGCTGCCTTCCATTAATACCTGCTGCACAGGGCCGGTTCTGGTGCCATAACAACCTTTGTGTTTTGGAGGTTATCTGAGGTTGAGTGGCGTTGATGGTAAATACTGAGCAGTATTCAAATATCAGGAAAAAATGCAGCCCATCCACTCTGAGAGGACTGGTGAAGTTTTCTTCACTTGTATCAAATTATATAGTGAAATGTCTTTGCTGCATTCTTCATATTGATCATAACCAAACTGAACACAAAGGTTTCACTGTGAGATTATCCACCTGACTGGATGAGCTGATATGCAGGTACGGTTACTACTTTTAATACCTGAAAGATTGATGCGATGGTTGGACAGATTTCTGGAATAAGTGCCACCTCGAGCCCCAACCCCCTCCCGCATTGCATGCTGTCAGACTTTCCACAGAGCCGCAGGTTTCCTCAGCCTTGACGTTGTCGTTGCGGTTTTGGCTGTTAAAGTAAACAAACATTTGGAACTGTCTACAGCCTCTGCTATGCACAGATAGGCTACATTTTAACATGAGTAAAAATCTGAAAGTAGTTTAATATTCAGTATGCATTTTAGAAAGCTGATCTTTCTTTAATGATATCGGACACCCTGTAAATAAAGAAATCAAAAAATGTTCACTTTCAGAAAGGGCTTTTAATTATATAGCTGGTGCTCATAACCAACATGACAAGGTCTCACTGATCAAGCACGTGAAGAAGCGAAGTAGACGGCCGTTGGCATTATCAGCAACACCAGTTGATTTAACAATTTCATTTGTTAACCTCCCCCCCAGTTACCCAGGAGTTCTACACAAGGTTTCCTTTCATCCAGCCATTCAGGAACAAAGGGTAGCTCAGAAGCACACAGTGCATTGTGGGGTGTACTAAGAGGCCTCAGAGGTGGGGGAGTGCAGAGACGCATGCCAAGACAAGCAGGAAAGGAGTAACACTCTGGGTAAACTGGAGAATGACCCCTTTCAAGGCTGAGCGGCTCTTCCTTAGTTACTCAGCTTTATGGCTGCCTGCAATTGATGTCAGTGTGTATTTCTTGTGTTCCTTTAATTCCAGCCAGACAGGTTTGTGTTCCCTCAGCATTATGTACTAGGGTGTGATTTTCAATTACAGCTATGTTGGGGGGAGGGGGACCTGTACAGCAGGGAAAAAAAACAAGGTGGCATTGCAATAACTAGGAGGAATTTTCAACAGAGGAATTATGAAATTTTAATTGCCCTTAGCATAAGTACATTAGAATGTCATTTGTATTTCGTATATTGCTAAGTCGTTGGTTCATTGGTAATTGTGTTAACGCATGGGTACATCTAAAATCGCACCAACACATACAACTGCAAACAGATCAACCAATACACAAAATGACTCAGCAACTAGCTGACAAACTAGCATTAATGGATCCGTTAACTCCCGGTCACCCAGTTCATTAGGCATCAGACTCATACATGTTCCCAGTCACGCCAATTCATGCTGTTGCGTCACTCTCAACGATCCATCTTCCAAGTGTTTATTCAATACAGGGTTATTGGGGGGTTGATCGTGCAGTCACATCACACTAGAAAATATGTGCCTCGCCAATTGATGGTCCAGTTAATATAGAAATCCCTCAACCAGCTACTCTCCCAAACAGCCATTAGTAATTTTTTTCTCTCCGAATGACACCCCATATTTATAATTCTTTTCCAGTAATGATGGAAGAGGTTATATGGCAATATTATTACGCTGACATGTACCACGCAGGCATTCTGCTGACAAAAGCAGACGGTTATGTGCTATTGAGACACAGAATCGCTAGACGTCTTCAGTAGCTGAACTGAAAATCTTTGAGCTCAAACAAAGTCCAGAGTTGTTTACCGTGATGTTTCTGTGTGCAAAAAACCAGACAAATGACCTGTTTTTCTTTTCGCTGTCCATACATATTATTTACGATTATTCACGAATATTTATCCGCATTAGATATGTTTCGGTAATACACAGTAAGCGTGCGCGGAGTATGTATATTATATGTAAGATGTCAAGTAAACTAATAAAGAAGAAACAAAGACAGTGAACAATGTACCATTAAAGGTGAATCGTCCGGCAAGTGGTGCTTGTGCAATCAGGCGAGCCTCCCTTTCTACGAAAGCGCTTTGGGTAATATTTAAATGAGGTCATTCTGCTATTTGCACACCACTTTGACTTCCTGACACTGAGCATGGGAAATACAAAAAAAAAAAAAATGGACCGTGCCTGCGATAAATCCAAAAACACCCACGTATTTACAGATTTTATTGAAACCCCTATTCCACCGCTAAAGCCGTGATGACACAATGGTGGACGGGGACTGGCCTTTGCAAGGATTATCTCCCATAATGAGAGGGGCTTACTTGGGTCAACCAGTCGATGGGGAACTACGAGGAACATATACAACGAACTCCTATCTACTCTTCAAGTCAATAAACTGTGATTTGGGGGTTAAAGGGCTGCAAACATTATTTGCGATATTTAAGTCTGTTTCAATTACTGTAAAAACTTGTCAACAACAGTGCTGAATTTTACAAAATGTATTTTATTTAATACATATTATCAGGCCTCAACATGTAGCTGATTGATTTTTTAAAAAAAACCCACTTATTCTACAATTTAAAAACTAGTGTTGAGATCAGTCAGTTACTATACATAATCGTTATTGGGTGGCAGTGTGGGAAAGCACATGTACCCACAGTCCCTGTGATAGACTGGTATCCAGGTTGAAAGTTCCCAGCCCGATGACCTTGTTTGAAGCCAGAACTGATAAGCAGGAAAGCAAGAATGGACAGGACATTCCACTTTCCAGAGGCTGTTCATAATGAAGCTATGTTTCTATTCATGTTAGAACAGTGCTTCAATGCTGATTCACACCTCCAAGACTGGGGGTTCTAACGCTATCTCAGCTCTGTCTGTGTGCAGTTTGTAACTTTTCCCCAAGTTTGTCCAGGTTTCCTTCCTTCCTTCCTTCCTTCCCTCTCAGTTTCGTTCCACAGTTCAAAGACATGCAATTGTGGCAAATGATGCCTATAAATTGGTAGTAGTTTATGGTTGTGCATGTGAGTGTGTACATTCACCCTGTGATGCACCGGCATCCCATCAAGGGACCTTGTGCCCTGTGTTACCTGGAATGGGACCCAAGCACCCTGTGACCTGACCAGTTCCGTTTGACCGAAAGGAATGACAAACTGAACTCAGAAAGGAATGACACGAACTCCACAAGGACATTTGCAAGCGGATGTGTGATAAACCCTTCATCATCTCGGCATTGGGAGCCGTTTTACAATAGCTTGACCATACTGTTTACATTCTAGTGATTACCGTCTTTGGTCAGGTTTCAGAAGCCAGTACAATTTCAAAGCCGGCGACTAATCGCGATCTGTAACGACGCTGCCGATGGATTACATGCACCAGGAGGGGGAGGGGTTACGGTCCTATGACTTAGTCCCACTTAAGTGTGTGTGGCAGGAGATGGCAAAGTTTTATTTACTGGCCAGTAAAAACACAAAACAAATGGAGGTCCAGCTTTGCAGGCACCATAAGTCTGATGTCCATGACCGTAATAAGGCAGATGGAACATTTGAGTCCTGTATTGGATTACATAGCTGGTCTGTTTTTCTTTAACAGAGTTGAGTGTAATGTGTTTGAAATCATCCCCCCCAACATCGTGCTGCCGACTGAAAGTCGACCGGCTCTAGGAATTCTCATTCTAGGAACATAGTGAACCAGTCCAGGAACTCATCTTTCCTGTTCCTCCCTCCCCCTGCCCACTACTCCTACTGTCCCCCTGGGCCTGTCCCTTGCCCACTGATCCATGCGCCTAAGAACCACCTGCAGTGAAAATGACAGGGTGGGTATTCTGACAGACCATCCCATTTCTGTGTTAAGCTGGCAGAGGGCGAGGCCCAAACTGATATTTAACCTGATGACTTCACAGGCTGGCTTTGCTTGCTAGAGATGCCTGTCACTTGGTTAGGAAAGGATCCATGAGCCTTTTGGTTCCTTTGTTTACGTTAAAGGACTATCAGCAGGGACTTTGATAATACTTCAATGACTAATAACAGAAATAAAACTTATTATCAGTTATCCTGGGAACATAACTGGTCTGTTAACCAGTTAACTGTGCTTCCTCTTTCTTTGGGCTTACTGTGTTATGAAAAGTAGATGCATGTGTAGGATAAAGTATTAAAACAACACCCTCAGGTTCACATGGATGATTCATGCCAGTGATGTGGCACTCACAGATTAAATATGTACGTGTCTATTGATTATGTATTTGGTCTTTTCACTAAATGTCTGCAACCTATTTTGGGTTTTCCAGCATAATATGCGGATATTTGTCTTTGATGGGTGTGTGCTTTATTTACAACATAAAAACGCATACTTTCTAAACATAAAAACATATTTGAAGAACAGCTAAAATTACAGCATTAACTACAGTGCAGAAAAAGGAAGCAGTAAAAGAGTTTTTAGAGTTTCTGGGAACCCTGGTCCCAGGCAACCCCCCCACCAACTCCCAGCAAACTCAAAACCCCAACCCGCCCCCATCCCCTGACTGCTGGATAACCAATCTACTATGTATATAATCTAGAGTGATGAAGGGAGTCCCTGGACTTATTGCCTTTTCTTATTGCCATGCATTGACAGCATATCTGCAGCCACCATGGAAGCCAGCTCGAATAGGAGTCATTCTCAGACTCAGTAACCAGCCCCTTCCCCATCAGCTCTACTAGAATTTTCTCTCTCTCTCTCTCTCTCTCTCTCCATGGCAGCATTACATGTAGGCTGACATCAGACTTGGGAATCAGGACCCATGTTGCTCTGAGCTGTTCTGAATGTCTCTGAAATCTGGCCAATGAACTGAACACATACACATCAAAGACCCACAGCACAACGGCTATGCGGCTTCAAACGAAGACGTGGGTGAGATGATAAATAGCCATTTCAAACAGGGGAGCATCTAGGAACATTTTAAAATTTAAACTCTGAGTCTAAATAATTGACACAAGGTTAGTACAATTGATTTGGGGGATATTTTTTGCATGGCTGTGCAACAAATTTCTCTGTTACACTTGTGACTCATTTAACCACACTTTAAAGGTGAGGGACAACAGTGTGTTTTTCATGCTATCATTTGAATTTGTAAGGGTATGTGCTAAAAACTTCATGTTTAATATCTGAACCAAGATAAGTAGTCTATTAAATATATTGACATGTCAGTAACACTTTAAAGAAATTGCAGCTGTTGAGTAATAAAAAAATTAATTGATTGTTATAACATGCATTAAACGGTCCATTTACACCCACTTAAATCTTTTGCCTACACTCAACCAGTTCAACAAAGGAAACCTCCAATACTAAAGTATGAATTGTTATATAGTAGAATACTAATTTAAGGTGTCTAAAAGATATATTGAAGTTACCTAAATTTTTTGGATCTGTTGGGCAGTTGAGGGCTATAATATCATATCTATATTTGTTTAAAATTTATTTTAAAATAAGTTTTTTAATAAATTACAAAACATCTTCCTGCTTACACGCACCAAACGTTACACCAAAAGTTAATACATATGATAACCCCTGTGTGCACCGTATAACTGGATTTTATATAGTTTTATTAGAGTAATCATAAGATTTGTTCTAGGCACCGCAAAACAGCTTGTTCAGTATATATACATATATATATATATATATATATATATATATAAAAGAAATAGAAGGAAAATGCTGGACAAGATCTAACTCATTTCTGGTCATCAGACCACGAAACAGGTCAGGCTCGAAACTGAGGAGCTGTTAAGGGGCACCTAATTCCCCTGCTGTGGTTTTTCAGCATCTGTTGGAAACGCATCCTGTCCACGTTTATAAACTGCATGGACAATTAACGCCGGATGAAGTTCTGGGAATAACACACACAAACTGCACGTTATAGGAAGTTGGATTTAAAAAAAATAATAATAATAATGTGTTTTGAGTGAGAAACACACGACGTTCCCGCTGAATGTACAGCGTGAAAGGCAGACGCTCGCCGTGAATGCAGCCGGTGTTTGTGTGAGAGGCCCGGTGCAATTCTGCGTATTAGCCTTTGATTGTTCTTCTCAGAAAGGCATAAAAAAGGCCGCCTGATTGCCTCGCTTCCCCCCGCCTCCTTCTCTTCCAGCCCGCAGCTTTTGTCCAAGACCAGATGCATTGTGTCTAGTTCCGCGCACAAAACTCCCTTTTCCTAGAAATGCAGCGACCCAGTGCTCGATCCAGGCAGCTTGAGGCCAGGGAGCGATTAAAGTCTATTAAGTGACAGTAAGAGCCTCAGCTGGGTGCCAAAGCACCGCTGACCCGAAAGCACTAGCAAAGCCAGCCGAAACCAGCTCCCGGGGAGTCGTACTTTCTTATAATTTTATTACATACTGTGTCTGTTTTCTTGACTCTATCTCAGTCTGATGACCAAACCACTGCGATTTATACTGCGGCTTAAAACGATTTTATATTCTGGCAGACGGATCGCTCAATCGAAGCACAATCGCCCCTTATTCTGTTTTATATCCGGTATATGAAATATTGCGTGGCACCGCCATTTGCGATTTTGACATAAACTCTGGCAACAGATCGTCTGGTCCAGCGCTGATTAAGCTTAAGCACGGCTGGTCTGGCGCACACATGCCATTTAATCGGCGACGAGAAGCGCAGCTGATTGAAAGAAACGAGTTTCCAGTACCTAGACAGTGAGCTCTGGCGGTGTACAAACAACCTTTTAAGTCTCATCAAGGTGTGTGAGGTGTATGTGTAGTGGTATGAAAGGGAATATTAATATTAATATTAATAATGATAATAATAATAATGTAACAACCCAAAATAAGCTTAGTTACAGCATAATCATTCAGTATATAACCAGACATATTAATGCAAAAGGAATACTTACTCATGTCTAAAAATGTATGTTACGCTCTGTCTGTTTATCCATCCAGCATGAGTTATGCAGTATGGAGGGTAACAGGGAGTATGATGCCTATCCTGGGGAGCATTGGGCACAAAAGAGGAGAATACCCTGGACATCCTGTCTTGTGTGCAATAAAATAGTTTACAAAAAAATAATAATAATAAACATGATGAGCGTGACTCAGTAATCTTTGGCATTCAATACGATTTAAAATATAGCTTTAATAAATATTCCATATGATCCCAAACGTCACAGCATAAAATTTTATGTGCTTTTCAAGGCTTAAACAACTCTGGCTGGATTTTTCACACCTTAAAACCAACGATTTGAAATTTGGAAGAAGGTTTAGGGTTAGTCAAGCACATGAGTGTATGCAGACTGGGCCCGGGTTTAACACACACACACACACACACACACACACACACACACACACACACTTTATATACACCATATAAGAAATATGGGGTATATATACTGTATATCTCATTTTTCTCATATAATGATAAAAAAAATTTTCATTAGTAATGCTGCATTCAGCTTTTTTTTATTGAGTAAAAATATTACTACTTCCAGATGTTGTAGTGCCATTGTAAAGGAAAATTAAGTACATAGTACATTTCCCTTTAACAGGCAGAACCAGCAACGAAAAAATAAAAGTCAATACGTTTGAGTAAAAATTCAGTTTATTTTTTGGTTACTGATAGAGATGAAACCAAGGTTGCAAAAAACATTTTTAGTAAAATTGAAACATCTCCGAAACTTTAAGGAAATCTGTGAATTTTTAATAATATGTAAAAAACAGAATATATACATGCCAGTAAAGTAAAATAAAAGGACCTGTTAACCAGGCCCTTGAATTACTAAAAAAAGATGGAAAGATTTCTCAACTTAGGTATTTAGCATGTTACTTACCTATGGTTTAATAGGGGATGAGAATAACTCTCAGCTAACTATGTAAAAAGTTGTGCGATAATTTAAACTATGTTTGTACATAGCTGCATGAGTTTGAAGAAAAACAAACTCTGAGGCTTGTTTTAACCAACACTCACACAGAAATGTTCATTTAATTTTTAACGGCTAAAATTATTATGAGTTGAACTAGGTGACAGAAAAAGTATACAATGTTTTTACATTGAATGAGTTTGTTTTTAAAATTATTACTATTTCTCTTTTGAAATATGTTTTATTTGAATGTAGGTTTTGGAAAGCATTGATGGGAAAATAAAATGTAATTCTCTAATATTAAACTGTCAAATTGTAAAGGTTTCCACAGACACTGAAATTTAACACAAAATTTCTGTGGTGAATGAAATTCTTTGAACACAGTAAGTTATTTTCTGCTGAAGTTCAAAGAATTTTACCACAAATATTATATTAATGTCCGTTCATAGAAATGACACTGGCCAAACTGAAGAAGTTCATAAAGTTAAGTAACACGTTACTGTTTTTTACACACAAAAAGAGTTTTTGTGTTCAGTCTAGATTAGTAACTTTACCATTTGAAAAAGGAAGTCTTTAGTTTTTGTAAACCCACCAGTTTGGAAGGTTCTTCTGTAACTTCTGCTTGACTGCATTTTACAGTAAAAAAAAAATATATATATATGTTCTACCACAAGCTTCTCTCTCCCAGCAAAGGCCTGTAGGTTCCAGTAAGTCTGCTGCACGTGCAGTGAAAGAAACGTGTTCCACTTTAGGGTGGGTGGGGCAGTTATGCTAAAGTAAAAATGGGTACTCCAGTAGGTAAGCCTTCAGTCTACCAGGGAGGGGCAAGTCCTGGGGCCTGCATGAGAGGCGGTTGACGGCGATTCGGCAGAGGTGCTGCAGGCTGGGGGCGCTCTTGCAGAGGGGCCGGGTGAGCCGGAGCTGCAGGCTGCCATCCGCTGTCTCCTCATCAGACCGCAGCTTACCCTGTGCTGGGATCGAGCCCTGGGAGGCGATAGCATAGTGGAGCACTAGCTCCACAGCACCAGAGAAACGGCGCAGCCGGGGACGTGCCACAGCCAGCGAGTCGAAGCCAAAGGCGCCGGCCGAGTGCTCGATGCGCAGGTGCGTGGGGCCCAGGCTGGTCTTCACTGATAACGTGAGCAAATAGCTTGGATTTGAGCTGTCCCTCAGCAGGAAGGTGCCCTCCAGGGCCTCACTCAGGACCTGCTTGGCCTGGGCGGCCGTAAGTGAGCCCCAGTACCAGCCTGGATGGAAGCAGAAGGGGGTGGGGTCAGGGTGCAAATGGGCAGAGTGAGGGATATTTTGGCATGGTTATGAGATAGAGGGGGCGGAGTTACGGGGCAGACCGAGGCTGTAGTTAGACATATAGGAATGGAAAGACGAACATCATGACCCTAATGAATTAAACACAAATCTACCGGGAGGCACGGTTTCCTGTTAACCTCCTGATGAGAAGAAAAACGTCAAAAGGTCTCTTAATGAGTTGTGGGTATTTATAATTTATATTGGTAATCGCTATATTTCAGTTTTCAAAAAGCTAGTGGAGGAGTCTGGAATGGAAACAGGTCTGGAATAACTGACAAAATGGTTACACAGCATTTGGGAAAAAATATAAAAAGGAATTTTGTCACATTGTAAAACATGGTTAATTGATTGTATACAACCACTTAAAACCCCTCCCTGAATTTTTGTTTGTTTAGTCAGTTTCAAAAATTTCTCCCCATTCCACTTTGTCACGCAACATAGGTTTTATGAGCAGGCATGGTGGGGGGTGGGGGGAGATTCCAGGCTCAACCCCACAGGCTCTGCTGGCATTCAAATCACCATTCAGCCTGGTGGTAATTAACACTTGAAATCACAGTCCAGGTACTAAGTGGTGCCACTTTAATGCACTTTAATGGTGTTTCAATTAAGCAACTAGGTGGAAAAGAGGAATAAAATCCAGTCAATTTTGCTGACCCCCCCCCCCCCCGTCACCCCGCCCCCCGCCCCCCGCCCCCCCCCCCTCACCCCGACCGCCAAGCCCTACCCACCCCCCACCGAACCAACCCTACAAATAAAATAAAAACA
>JAACJT020000691.1:0-18199 GCA_009936485.2 Gymnarchus niloticus | reverse complement strand
CATGTGGATATTAAAATCCCCAACAATTACAGCTTTGTCAGTACTAACAACTAGATCAGACAGGAAGTCAGAAAACTCTTGAGTAAAACTGCTATACAGCCCAGGTGGTCTATAAACAACGAGAGTAACCGACAGTGGGGAGTTATGAGCACATGAACTGACAGTAAGGACCAGGATTTCAAATGTGCTAAATTTGTAACAGAGCTTCTCAGAAACAGTGAGACTAGACTTAAATATGGCAGCAACACCACCACCTGGCCGATTAGGACGAGGGTTGTTTTTGTAGGTGTACCCAGGAGGGACAGACTCATTTACCGCAACGTAGTCATCTTATTTCAGCCAAGTTTCCATCAAGCAGAGCATACTAAGACTTGAGTCGGTTATGATATCGTTTATAAGCAATGCCTTGGGAGTCAAAGACCTCACATTCCAGAGCCCCAACTTCAGCCTGACCTCACAGGTACTTTGTGACAACGATCCTAACTTGATATTTATTATGTTGTTAAAGCAGGCATTGTTGTGGAATAGTCTTCTAAAATTAAAAGTGTGGGAAACAGACACAATCTCAATATTATGAACTCAGGTGAAAACTCTAAACAGCTAGCAGACGGTCAGTTAAGCTGAGTCTGCAGCCTGGACTTGGCTCTGATTAGTCAAGATTTGACATTAAGACTATTAGCTATGCCAAGAGAGTGGCACCTGGCCACGTAGGGTAAATTCCCAAAAAAGTCCACCAGTTATCTATAAAACCCACATCATCAACTGGGCATCATTCCAACAACCAGCAATGCAGCAATGATAATCTGCTGTAAATTTCATTGCTGCGTCTAGTGGGAATGGGGCCAGAGGATGTTACTGACACAGACATCTTCTTCACAAGCGTGCACACCTCTATGAAATTCATCTTTGTGATCTCCGATTGCCTCAACCGGACATCATTATACAGTCAGACCACAAAGTCTGGGACTTTAACAGTACAATCAGACCACAAAGATCAGAGCTTTTACAGTACAGTCAGAGACCAAGATTGAAGCTTTAACAGTACAGTCAGACCAGCAAGATTGAGGCTTTAGCAGTCTAGCGTGAATCAGAGAGTATACAAATGGAGAAGCTTTAACATGGTCACAGTTCACCCTCTAAGTTTATGCTTTTCTTTGATACCAGCAAATGCCTTAAGAAAAATGATAAATCAAGTTAAAAGCTACCCAGGAACCTAAAAGCCATCCTAATACTGCATCTCATTTCACTATGTGTCCATCAAGAATACAAAGAACAGTGAACAGAACTGGCTTTTGTGCAAGGTTAATCCCGTGTTGTCTAAAATGAACCCATCTTAACTTAACCACTGACCACCTAGAAACTTCTGCAGAAATTTGAAGTTTTTGTTCTCTCAAATCATGAACCTGAAACTTGGCTCTTTGGCCACAATCAAAATCACCAAATTAGGTGAAAACCCAGCACTGCCTTCTGATCTGGCACAGCAGTGGGAGTGTAGTGATCCGGGGCTGCTGTGAACAGCTGTGAGCCTGGACAGCATAACGTCACGGAGGGAGCTGTCATCTTTGAGAGACACCACTGCATTTTTGGACGGAATGTCAGGCCATCAGACCATGAACTAAAGCTGGAGTTATAGAAGCTTTCCTGGGTACACAATGATCTGAAGAACTCAAGCCAGAGTTCCAGAGAAAACAGAGTAATTGTAGAAAAATACAAGAAGTATCAATATCCTTTCTCACCCTCAGTTATGTTGGCATCTCCACACTTGTCTTTTTTTGTCTTTTGTTTTCTTCAACAGTTTAGTGTTTGTATATGTAATATAAGGTGGCCCAACACATTGCAGACTGGCCATTCAGATCTCCCCTGCTCTGTGTGTGAGGTGATCACGGTTTCCTCCGTGGTTCAAAGACATGAAATTAAACGGATGTTTCTAACTTGCCTGTAATGTAAGGGAGTCTGAACTTCAATGGACCAGTCTAAGGTGTACCTTGGGAGTCTGAGCTTAAATGGACCAGTCCAAGGTGTACCCCTGGAGTCTGAGTTAGCTAGGATGGCAAGGTTTGTCAAATGAACCAAATGAAAACATCCCTTTGTTTGTGTTTTATTTTGGAGATCCTAGTTAAGGGTTAGCTCCATTTCCAAAAATATATGAGAAGACTCACCATCCTCTTAATATACATTGAGTCGATCCTTGGCTTCCTGTGGCTACTGCTTTAGCTTTTTTCGCCTTTATTATTAGCCTCTTGGAACATGTATCCATTTTCCAGATGATTATCCTGGACAAGATCGTGGGAGGGACTGGAACCTATCCCAGTTAGGAGTGCATCTTGGACAGGACCACGGCAAGAACTGGAGCCTATCCTAGTCAGGAGTGCATCCGGGACATGGCCATGACAGGGACTGGAGCCTATCACAATCAGGAGTCCATCCTGGACAAGGTACTAGTCCATCACCCCAAACATGCACTCACACTGACAAATATGTGTACGCAGAACAGAGGTAAGATTCAAACCCCAAACCTGGACCCACTGCACCACCAAAACATTGTTTAAAAAAAAACAGTTCTTTATTAAAGTCTATAAGGTTCCCACACTTTTGCTTGGGAACTTCCATCTATACAAGATATGGTTTACTGTCACTTTTCTATCTGACTTTAAAAACTGACCTTCAGTCAGGTATATAATTAACCCCCAGAAGCAGCAAATGCACCAGGGAATTTCACAAGACACTAAGTGGTTACAAACATTTAGTTATGGGCCATCAAATGGGCCCGTATGACATAAAATGTGATATATACTGCCTGGCTAAAAAAAGTCGCACACTTCAATCTTTCATTTGACCATCTTTAGCTTTGATTAAGGAGCAGTCATCATAGCATTGTTTGGATGAGCTTATGCAATGTCTCAACATTTTTTCATCCTAGATTTGCATTAATTTTTCTTTGAATCTTGTATTGACAACAGGAGAATTGAACCACTACATAAAGTCTTCACTACCGCATCCCAAAGACATTTAATGAGGTTAAGGTCAGGACTCTGTGGTGGCCAGTTCATGTGTTAAAATGATTCTTCATGCTCCCTGAACCACTCTTTCACAGTTTGAGCCAGAAGAATCTTGGCATTTTTGTCCTGGAATATGCCCATTCTGTCAGGGAAACAAAAAATCCATCGATGGGATAATCTGGTCATTCAGTAGTTTCAGATGCTCAGCTGATTTCATTTTATTGCTGCATAATTTTGCTGAGCCTAGACCAGACCGCTGGCTCTCATGTACTGTATTTGCTTATTTAAATTGAAATGGTGACTTTTTTTGGCCAGGCAGTGTACATTATACATATATACACTATATATTATATATTGTCTAAAATGATATAAAAAATTGTAATGAAACATTTAATGATGCTACTTGAAAGTATGTGAAGCTTTCACATTTCATACAACATTTCAATCTCTTCATTTATTCCTTGGTAGATGTCTAGAAGGTTCCTGGTGTTGGGTACAACACCAAAACCAGGACACCCTGAACACTGGGCTGGACAGGTGGGAGAGGATTCTTTTCTTGCTTGACAAGTTCTTAGTTTTTAGTTGTGGTCCAAAGGATCAATTTTAGACTCGGCCATCCATTATTCTAACATCTACTCCATCATCCATTTGCTTATTTTTCCAAATTTCCCAATGAAAGACGGGCAGCAATGTGACCTTATTGAGTGCAAAAGTTTTCTCCTGCCTAGTCTCTTAAGAATGACACCACTAAACATGGTCTCCTTCACCGCTGTTTAGTGCTACAGCATGACAGAGAGGAAGGCGTGTTGGCACTGTATGACTTACGCCACAGACATCATGTAGCAGATTTGAGATGGATGGGAGACACTGTTAGCAGTCACCGGAGAAAGGTGAGTGCGTGTTGGCATCAGAACAGGCCAAGAGGGAGTAGTCCGACCTGATCAGTAGAACTGGATCGTTTGTAAACACCGGAGCAAAGTGACAAGAAGATTTATAATGAGACGTTGACATTATTCACAGAGCTCAGCAACAGGAGCCTTATTAGCAGCTCAGTCCTGGTGGCTTTGGTGAAGGTTTCTCTAGGTAGAAAGCATGCAGGATTGACAGGCAGACAGAGGAAATATATACCCTGCTTACTCAGAGCTTTTAAAAATCATTTTCAAGTGCTCAGTATTCCTGGTACAGAAATAAAACTGTCACATAGACTTGGTGATTATGGCTAAGTATTAAATAATAACAATGTTTTTTAGCCTGATATAGCATTCATCTCGTTTTTATTTAAATCAGTTTTGAAAACAAGAACAGCAACTTTACCATCACCCCAAACATGCACTCACACTGACAAATATGTGTACGCAGAACAGAGGTAAGATTCAAACCCCAAACCTGTGTGCGAGTTTGCGACATGTTCAGCTACAGCAACATACCCAAAACCAGTACTAAAGAGCAGAGAGACACTTTGGAAATCCCTACTTCTTACTGTCAGTATCAGAAACAGGATGTACCACTATATGTGTTTTTACTGTGCAAGCTCTCAAATGAAACATTCGATTTTAAGAAAATAAGGAAGTGGAAGAGCTGGTATATAATAGTAAAAACCCTTTTGCTACATAGAACTTATTTTCTTAAATGATACAAGGACATAGCTGTTCGAATACGGGGAATGCGAGGCTAAAATGTACAGTCCAACAAATATGGTTTGTTGACCATCTTAATTTTTGATTACATATATAGCAAATCAATATTTATTATTGATCTATTTATGCTCTACTGAATCCAGCGTAACAGAGAAGTTGTAAGATGTGGTAGAGAAACTAAAGGGTGTCACATGAAATCACAAATGCCAAACATCAAGAGCTACGGCGCAGTCACACCAGTGTAGATGACCCCACATCTAGTGAATGTCATGTTTACATTGTCAGGCATTGAAAACACCCGTTAATGCAGATAAGTGAGGAAGTGTGGTGCATAGATATGACAAAGGAAAAAAATAGTGTGAATAATTAAGATATGAAGCGAAGGAAGTGTAAGGAATGTTCAAAGTGTTTGAGATATTTACAGCAAAAATTAATCAACCAGTACCTCTAAGTCTGTTGGCACACATTTCTGTCACTACATTTAAATGTTACTAAATCAACACTTTAAGCAATATTTGTGGTGTTACTTATAGTATGTGATAGTTATGTTGCTTTACCACAGAAACTGAAGCTACTGTCAAGGTTTAAACCTGTTAAAATTTTTACTGCCATGGCGTCTTCCTCATGAGGTTTGAGGTAGGGAAAACCCAAGATGACGTGTTACGTTTAAATGTGAGCAAATTCAAACAGCTGTTTCTTCAGGTTACGTTACTTGACTTACAGTTCTTGAGCAATACGTGCAACATATTTTGTCATGTTTTCAAAACCACATTTTTCAAATGTGGACGCTCAAGTGTTTTGATACCTAGCATTAAAACAGTACACTGACAGTTGTTCCAGATATTTGCAGAAAAAAACCTCAGATTTCATAACTGGTTCTGGACTGCATTAATGTTTTAAGCCATTAAGCTACATTTTCCAGTATTGAAACAAAATCACTTCATAATCCACGATCCTAATTTACTGTTTCCAGTAAAATCTTTAGCTGTTGCTGGTAGGCTACACTGTGGTTTGTTTTGCTGTCATTTTGATATAAAAATGCACCCAGAAAGCAACACACACTGCACACCATTGTTTGGGTTTGTGCTTTCTTAAAGCTGAAGTCAAACAAATAACTTTATGATATTGTTAGTCATCAGATGAGCACCCATAATTCTACTGTTTATTTTTCTCCATACGGTGGTACATGATGTCTGCACAGCTGCCCGCTCCCCCAGTGAGGAAACAGCCTTGCTGACTGGCTGAGCGCATGGCTGGTTTCTCCGTGCTTTCATTTCCACTCTCACCTCCGTGCATCACTTACTGTAGGTCCCCTGTGACGGTTTGGCCACTGTGCCTTATCCTTCAACCTACAAGCCACAAAGGAAATACTTTGTGTTGTCTTCTGCTCCCTTTTTGTATTGCAGTTACAGAAAACCTGGAGGTGTACAAGCCATCAGTCAAAATATTCTCTCCTTTTGTCACAGCCTTGCAGTTTTACCTCAACATACCCCACACAGTTTCAGTGCTGACATTTCCCCCCACAAAAGTTTCAGTGCATGGGCATCAAAAGTATACCAAAAATATAACCATCTGTCAAACACCTCAAATAGCCCATTGTGTAGACCTTGCTTCTGATTAACTCTGCATGCTTGACCAAAACTTCATAACATTAGGTCTGTATAATGCTACTGGGGTTATTTTGAAATAATCTGCTCTTGAAATATTCTGAAATGAATCAATTTTTTTACTTCAGAACTTCATTTGGAAGATCCACCATTTGACTGTTTAGGATGTTCCATAATGATAAGGTTTTCCTTATCTCAATAGTACAAAATACTGAAATTAACAGGCCATCATATTCTCATACACAATTTATTTTGGAAAGAGTACATTTTAATTGCCTTCCTCCAAGATATATTACCAGTAAACGTCAAGATTTTTAATGCACCCACAAGTACTTTGAAGAATGACAGATGAGAGGGAAGTGAAAATATACAATAAAGAGCATTGCTTGTTCATATCATGACAGTTGCTGTGCTGCCAAATGTTGTCTCTTACAATGGAGTTTTAGGGCCACTTAAAAATATTAACCCTTAAGAAAGTCATTAGTTACAAGAATACAGTTATGGATCACACAGCACTGGCAGACATGCACACAATCACACCTGGCAAGGCAGAAACTGGTTCTTTGAGCAGCTCAACTCTTTTAAGACCCAAAGGGCAGGGAGGCACATAAAAACCAGAAAGGCCAGAGAACACCAGACAGACAAAACATGGCAAGGCATAGACAAGGCAGAGCAGAGCACAGGCACAAAGTAACAAGCAGGATGCAGGAACAAGGGAACCTGGAACAGGGGAAGGCTTGTCCATCCTTAGGCAAAGTATCCATAGATCTGGGTACCCCTACCTCCATAGGCTCGATCACACTCAGCTACCTGCTGGAGTATAGTAATACCAGCCACTGAGACAGGCAGACATACCATGGCAGGACCTAAGCACCCAAGGGAGCTAGAAGCTAGCTCAGACCACTTCGTAATACAATATGATCACACAAAACCCACCAAGCATACTTCCAGATCAAGACTGACCCCCAAACCAACTGAGCTGACACAGGGAAATAAACTAGGAAACCAGGCAACCACGTGCTTAACGAGGCAACCAGCACCGGGTGCATAACGAGGCAATTGGCATCACCACAGCAATCATGTGCAGCACAAGGAAACCAGTCAGCAGGGGGAAGAACCAGGGAACAGGAGAGGGCATGACAATGTACAAAAATAAAGTCATTCAAAACTGTGAAAAGGTTCAGAATCACGTAAATGTGAAACACCAAGAACTTCATTCATTTCATAATGAAGTTGCACTCTGTCCATCACTTTGAGAAATGGATCGAATTGAATAAATAAACATTTTAATAATTCATTATTATTTTGAAATATTATTTTGAAATATTAATTGAAATAGTTCAATAAATGTATTTTATTTCATAATAATAATGTGGCTAATACGTAAGATTTTTAAATTGTATTTCATGATAAAGTTCCAACTTTTCATAATGATGTATTTCTGAACGACGTTTTACCGAATGACATTTCTCATGTTTTTCCGAAAGACTTTTTAGCGAATAACCCTTTCATAATGAAGTTGCGCTCTGTCTATCACTTTGAGGGGGGCGGGATAAAACTTGTGATTTGCTAATCCTTTGCGATCTATTGTTTTTCGCCTAGCATATACAGGAAGTAGTTTGAAATTTCCAGAGAAGCTATGGAGGAGGTAAAGGAGGTTAGTAGCTGGATACGCAGATTAGCTGAGCAAACACAAAGAGGTACTTTAAACCAAGAGGACCTCTTAATGGCGACTGAGAGTGTAACTGAAACGCTTGGTAGAATAAGTGCACCTAGTGACACACAAATTGACGAAGAAGTCGTAACCATATTGCGGTACTTAGAACACAGGCTTCATACAGACACAGCAACCACTTCAAGTCGCACAGGTAGCCCACTCTGTACCATCCCACTAGATGGTCTCCATGCCCTTCTGATGTCTGGGCTGACATCAAAGCAGATTGCAGGGCTATTTAGAGTTGGTCCCGCCCCCTTCAAAGTAATGGACAGAGCGCAACTTCATTATGAAATGAATGAAGATAATGACATTTCATATTTATGCGATTCTGAACCTTTTCACAGTTTTGAATGACTTTATTCTCGTAAATTACTTTATCTTGTAAATAACGACTTTATTCTCGTAACTTATGACTTTTTTCTCCTAAATAACGACTCTATATTAAACGAGGTTTAATATTTTTATTAATAGTGGCCATAAAACTCCATCGTAGTCTCTTCACCTGACTTTAAAAATAAAGTTTCTCTGTGAGTGTGCTTGTTTGGAACATGCAGAACCTGCAATGTAGACATTTAGCTCCATGACAACTAGTATGTTCTCACGTTACCTCTGTATGTGATTGGTGAGGAGTCAACGTGTTGGACATCCTGCAGTCCATTAAGAGAATGGGCTGACATCTCATTGTTCTACTCCCCTGATGATGCTCATAGTATCAAGCATTCCTAAACAGTAGAACAAGCCAGGCACAATTCTATTGCAGTGGGGAAGGTTGTCATTGTTTAAAATAGCTACATTATGCTATAGCGAGATAAATGAATTATGAATTTTAAAGCAATTTAACTGAAGATGACGGGACACTTGCCAGGTCCGGGTCCTTTTTAGCCCAATGTCATTTTGATCACTGTTTCATGAGAAAGCAACATGTGCTAGCAGTTCTGTGCCCCAGCCGTCAGCCCAAAGTCATGTGGGACACCTTGGCCCCCGTCTGTGAGCTTGGTCAGCCATTTTCACCGCTTGCCTATTCATGCTCCTCTTCTCCACTGCTCCTGTGGCTTACCGCTTTCACTGTTCCCATTTTTTTTTTTAAGTTTCTTCCTGTTAACAATCATTTTCTCCCTTTGTCTTTTCTCACCATCACAAACGTGTTTTCTCGTCTGATAAAACGAGTCCACGTGCTGTTTCAAACAAGCTCACTTTTTTAAAGTTTCAAACTTTGAAGACTTAGGGGCAGAGTAGTGAGGGTGCCTTTTCCTGTGGACGCCTTAGCTGTTGGCACCAGTATCGTGTCACTCGCACTGTGTGGGGGGTGCTAAACCGTTAACCTGCAGTGTCCCTTCTTCAGGGGCCACTGGGTCCCCCTCCTGTTAATAAAGTAAGTATCTGTCTGTCCACTGAAGTGATTCTGATCAAGATGGCTTCCCACATGGAGCAGAACAATAGGCATCCAGATCATCGATCTCTTCTTTGCGCAGTTTGGCCTGACAAGCTTGGACTGTCTGGCAATGCGCCTTTATTCAGAGTGGAGCAGGGAAATTGCAGAGTGATCCAAATCATCAAATAGTTTGACACAGAAGGGGAAAGGCTTTGAACCCAAGGAAACAATCAGCCCCAGCAGCCAACTGATACTAATTAAATTTAGGCTTATTTAGCAGATTCCTTCACCCAAATGATGCACAACTAAAGAAAGCATGTGGTCAGAGAGAAGGGTTAGCCAGCAGCCCAATAGCAGGTGGGGCTGAGGCCCTTGTTCAATCTCCCAGCTGTGGTGTGATTACTTGGCCAGCCCCAGAATCTGAATCCACACTCTTCAGGATATAGGTGCAGACTCTTCAACTCTTTCACCTGTACACCACCCAGATGTTACTGTGAAACATCTGTAAAATATTTGGGTTGTTTTATTCCAGGCTTTTCCCAATTGGCGATGGATGGGGGGCAACAGTATCAGAGGCAACCCTTGGCCTGAGATGCTGTGTCACTTTAAGAAAACGACACACCTCCACAAGCCCAGCCTCCAGCCTCAGGATGTGATGTCTGAGACCCCACTGAGGTTTCTGCCTCCTACACCCACAGACAGGCATTTCATGAAACACAAACCCCATGCAAAGAGTTTAGGCCAGGGGGAAGATGGGAAGCTTTCCATTTCACAAGGCTGCCTTTTTGTGTTGATAGAAAAAACACTGAAGAAAAATGAATGGGCCTGTATTAAGCACTGGGGCTGCACTGAGGCGACGGAACAAAAGGTATCGTTAAAAACAAAGTCATATCTCTCCATCCTCGCAATTCTGGGTCCGTTTCTTCCATGGAGACTGTGTCTCGTGGAATCTCATGTTCAGAAAGAACAACAACAACAAATTGATCTGGGCTAAATGAAACCATGAACAGATGACTGACGCAGTTTGTTTGCGAACAGGGCTGACATTTTTCTACGACAAGCACAGACGCTGAATCAGCTGAAGCAGGGAAATTTGCTAATGACAATCTTTCCACACAGCTGCTATGTCACACTGCTGCCTTCCAAAGTAGCTCCCATAACTTGAACCATCTGAATTGGCGATTGATTTGATTAAAACCTTTATTTTCCATCCATTTTCCAAACTGTTTCATCCTGTTCAGGGTCATGGGGGGGGGGGGTCTGGAACCTAACCCAGGCAGCCTTGGGACACATGGCAGGGAACACTCTGGACAGGGTGCCAACCCATCACAGGGTGCAGTCACACATACACTCACACTATGGATGATTTAGCCATGCCAATTAGCTTACAGTGTATGTCTTCAGACACTCAAGAGGAAACTGGAGTAACCCTCCAAAACACAGGGAGAACATACAAACTCCACACACATAAAGCTGGAGGTGAAATTCAAACCTCCGACCCTTGAGGCATAAGGCAACAATGCTAATCACTAAGCCACCATGCCCTCCTATAATGAATTTAAAGGGTTTTATTGTTGTTTCTAGTTACTGCTGTGGTACCTTGGGCAGACTTTGTTACTGGGATTTTGTTGTGTATATTATGTAGTCTTTAAGTGATTATATCTATTACTGTTGTTCACAACATTTGACTTTTGTGGGAGGCATGTAACCCCCTAAATCTGGAGGCTGTATAATACTTTTAGGATCCATTCTTCCATTAAGTGCATCCCAACAAGCCTTAAGAGGGCTTTTAATGCAATAATGTGAAATCTTTTAATGAAGGAATGATGGTGTCAGATTGTGCTTCACTGAAAGATTGAAATTATACCACCCCTGAGGCACTACTGGGCAAGTTCTAACCATTTCATGGTATGGTCTTTGCAGCCAATTTGGGGATTGTCTTAGATAATGAAATCCTTTGAAGAATATACTGTAATATTTAGAATTGCATTTGACTGCCAAATCTGCAAATTAAATATGGCAGTTTGCACCAAATTACCTGCATTAAATCATTTTACTTGATTTTTATTTTGCAGCGCTGAAAAATATATAAACAAATGTACTTAATGTGGGGTCGCTTTGTGGGTAGTACTGTCGTTGTACACCTCTAGGTTTGCAGGTTCAAATCTGCAGTGGCGGTCTTACCATTTCTATGACATACACATTTGACAGCTATGGCTAATTATTGTAATGACTGGGTATTATGCTACAGTAATCATTTTATGCCCTGTCATCTGCTGAAATGTTTCTGATTTCCAAACAGGTATCATCAATCACGCTGCTGATTTGTAACCTTTTGTTTTGTTCTGAAAGTGTGTATTTAATATTCTTCCAATGTCTATGATTCATCCACGCTTCACATGTAGAAAATGACCACTCTGATATTTGTGTGTCACTGACCGTGCCTCCTCTTTGACCCAAAAACCAGGCCTGAACATCTGAGCTGATTGCATTTCCAAAACATGCATCTGATACAGTTAGTCAGCCACTGGTAGCATGAAGGTATAATGTTTTGCTTTGTGTCAAGCATGTAGTAAATGAGAATTACTACAACAAAAGGACAGATTTCATGCAATCTACAGCATGATGTAACATACTGTGAACGATCAGGACCTAAAACCACCCAAACTGTTAATAATGTAGCAACAACCTAATTAGATTACAGCCAAAAAATATTAAACAGGCATGAAAGTCTGTAAAAACATAACCTCATGACTCTTTCCTCTACTGTGACCTCTCACCAGCTTCCTTGACATCTGCCCTCACCACCCTATTTCCTGTCTATCTTTTTTATAACTCTGGTAACAAAAAATATTTCCAAACAACAGAGAAATAAATCAACATAAAAAGAGTCAAGCCAAGTCTTTAGAAGAATACATGCCTGTGTATATCTCAGGGTTAAACACATTCCTCTAATAAAAATATCCTACTTCAACACAACACTACTTCCGTCTGGGTTCTAACACACCTTCTTAGGCTAGGAGTCCAATCAAAAATTCACAATTAAAGGCTGACCAAATCCAGAGAGAAGGGATGCAAAAATGCAGGCATGTAATAAAGGTGATGATCCATGCATCCATCCATTCTCCATGGCTTCTAAACCACCTGGAGGCAGCCCCCAGAAGCACAAAGTATGGGGTAGGGGACACCCTGGCTCAGCCCCCTGGGATCCCAGGCCATCGCAGGGCATGCACTCAGGCACAATATCACACATTATGGGCAATTTAAGGTCACAGAGTCACTGAACTGCCTGGTTTTGGACTGTGGGAGGAGAGCAGAGTACTCAGAGGAAATCTGCACAAACCAAGGCTGAGTATGCTAACTCCACACAGGCACAGTGCAAAGTTGGGATTCGAACCCACAACCCAGGAGGTGTCAGGCTGCAGTGCACCCATTAATCACAAAATAGTAAATTTCAAAAAACAGAAAACTCCCCAAAAATATTGTAGCCCTCTCTCATGTTAATACCCTAGCTACACAATAAATCTTATCTAAAACCCAATCCATAAATAAATACCAAAACTTAAGATTTCACCCATTAAATCTTAGAACAATAGCAAATAGAGTAAAACCCAGTAAATCTAACACCTAAAATATCTAATTTACCTTTCCCTGCCAGACCCAACCGCTCATTCTCCGCTGCAATGGTCCAAAATGGTCTCCATCACACCCCTGTTCTAACTTCTGGTCACACCTTCATCTTGGGACAAGGCTTACAGAAATCTTCTTCGTCTAGGGAGCCATGAGAGTAGTAAGACAAGACCTCATGTCCGCACTGAACAACACTACACCACTCATTGTTTCAGACTCCACCAACACATGTTCCTGCTTGCCAGGAGCAAAAGGTAGTCCCACCGACTTCTCAGGTCTTCAGAAAAACCCCTTGGCTGTCTTGAAGGGACTTTACATCTCAATGAACTCGCTCCCCATCCACGTAGAATGAAGGTGCCTGAGAATGCTTCAGACATCTACAGTCATCCCTCACCTCACATGTCTACTGGATCTTCATGTAGAGCTCTTCAGCTGGAAGACAACTCTGCCGGGCTCAGGTCACTTCCTCTGAATGAAAGACTCGGGACGCTGAGGACGATATCCTTAAGGAGGGTCACTCCTTCATTTGGTGTGGAAGGTAGACCATCCCTTGAAGGCTGGTGCACTAAAATCTCCAGGGATAAGCTGGCTTAAACCAGAGATGAAACAAAAGACTGGGGATAGAAACCCTTGGAAAAGCAGCACCTCAGGCGAGTCAGGCTACCAAACAAACACAAAGCAGCAGTAGTGGTCATGCCACCTACTGGCCACATGTGGAGGTCTTCTCTGTGCCCACTCAGAAATGAAGCACAGATAAAAAAATATTAAATATTCAAAAATAATTAATACCTAAAATATTTCTTGCTAATATATTGCAAGGAAAAACCTGTGAAATTAAAATATATTAGCAAAAGGGCTATGGAATTAATATTACAAATTAGAGTTATGCGTGTTACACTTATTTCAATAGAAAGTTGTAGAAAAAGTAATCTGATCCACTTTTAGTTATTGACAGTAAATCACAGAAATTCATTTGTGTCACTTCTGCTCATGTAATGTTACAGACACACACACACAGCAATATACACAAACAGCCTGGTAACAGGCCCTATTCCCCTTGATTGTAGGTGGACCAATAGAAAAGCACTGCACTTTGTAAATAGGCTCCATGCAAAACCAACACATGGAAGAGCAGTTGATTTGCAAGGGAAAACTCCTGAGCCCTTGCTGGAATACATACTAAAGGCATCTCGTTAGCTGCTGTGGTGCATATTCATTTTCCTAAATGCTAACGTGACTGGAGCACACATTTTCCATACGTAATCATTTATCACATTATTTGCTGGCTACTGTTTCAGTTCTTTGTGACACAAGTGTCTGCAGCACCAAGCTGTGCAACAAGGGTAACATGCCCAGACATGACCTTTCCCTGCTTGTTTTAGTGCAAGTATTTCTACAAGGAATATAAATATAAAACAAGTAGAAATGTTTGTAATTAACACTGTTCATTTAAGTAAATGGCCACACGCTTTCCTTACATGAAAAATTCACAGGTTCTCTTAATTTGTTGAAATTTAGATTATGCTCATTCCAGGAAGCTTTGGAAAGACTGCTCTTTCTTTATTAACCTCTTCATAACAGATTACAGTGTCACCGAGGTCCTGAATGCTTGTAATTTGCCAATAAAATATGGGCCATGTAAGTCAACAAGGATTTAAACCTACTGAAAGGATTTTACTTCCTGAGAACTAAAACCTCTCAAGTCACACATTTCCAGGCAGGGAAAGGCAAAGTACGATTACGACACTGTTTGAAAAATACCTTAAAATATTTTGCCAGTTATGAGCAAAGATGCAAGCCCGGTGAATTAGCCCGTATGATACAGTACCAAGGCGCGCTTCATCGCAGACGCCTCGATGTTTTCACTGGACACTACTTCCTTGCATTTATTGAACATAAAACTAAGGACTGTTGAGAAAATGAGCAGCACTCTACACGGATTCTCCTGTGGCCCGTCTTCCATTTGTTGTGTCAGAGAATTTTCTGTTATCTCATCGGTCTTCCAGGTCCTGTTGTGAATCCTCAGTTTGTTACATTCCTAATGTTTTCCCTTTTATTTTGTGTAACCACTTTTCTATTGAATGATTACGCTCAGCTGATATTTAATTATTAATTTGCATTTTAATAAATAAGCTATTGATTAAATACGATCAGATTCAAGTGTGTAAAATAATTCGTAATTACAATTTAATAACGGAAATGTAATCACTGTCGAATCATACACCGACTTTGCCATTCAATAATAACTACGACTGCTTCATACCTGAAGACTAGTCCATAAATGCTATTTCTCGCATTATAATAAATACTGCAACCCTAAAAGACAAAGAGAAGACATTCTTGATTAAAAGTACACATTGACCATAACTTGGACGCGGCGACACCTTGGCGGTGTGAACGCTAAGGGCTGCGATATTATACCAGCTATTACCACCGTGCGTACGTGCGTGCGACCAGTTTTCCGACAGCTGATTGAATGAGCCGCAAACAGGGCCGCCGTAGGCCGCCAAGGGCTCGCATGAACACCCACTCACACGCGAGCGCCGTGACCTTAAAATTGAGTTTCGGCAACTTGATTGGCTGAACACTCTTGTCGTAGGTCCGCCTTCGCTGCATTCTGATTGGATGCTCGCTGTCTTCAGCTGTCAGTCTAATAGTTATCCTCCCTCCCCCTCCCGGCTTCTGTAAATGCCCAGACTTGTATCTTGAGCCAGCAAGCCACCTAAATAGGTTGCTCTGGTTGGGGGGTCCGTTTGGTCTTTGTTACTTACTGAACAACTAGAGAAGCTGTATCCATGCACTAACTTGTAGGAAAATGATCATCTGTACGAAAAAAATGGATTATCCCCTCGGAAATCAATGCCAACGCGTCCAGAACCAGGTACAAATTTAATAAGATTATTGTTTGCCGTGTTGGTGACGAATGTCATTATTACAAAACCTGCTTTTAACATAAAATATAACGGAGTGCGATTTATTAAAATCGAAATAAACATGAGGGTATGGTATCGGTCAGAAGAAGTAGTGCATAAAATCCTTTCTTCCTAAGGGGAGCAGAAGTTGGCAGCGGCTGTCTGCCTCATTCATTCATTCGCCCAACTCCGAGTCAGCCCTGCTGTGGATTGCGTGCCTTTTGCGGGCAGCTTTGTTTGCCTTTTTCGCCGCAAAGCCGTGCGGTTAGTGAGGTGATCATTTGTGAGCTTCGGCTGGTTACGTACGTGTAACACGGGAGGGTGACATAATGAAACAATGTAACCAAGCGAAAAGAGGAGGAAAAAGGCGAAATGGCTCGCTACGGGGGGGGAGGGGGGACGGTAGCGGAGAAAACAGAAAAAAAACACCGCGATCGCCAGGGCAGTGTATTGTATCCCCTACATGTCCGAGATGAAATAAATCATGTTATTGTTAGGCGGTTCACATTTGGAATTAGGAATAAATTCTTCTTCTGAGTGTTGGGCTTGTTGTTTATGGCCCTTGTTTCTACCTACAGCCTTCAGTTCGGGGTTAATCGATAATATTCTTAAAAGAAGCGAATCGGTAGTTGACAGCCGTATGAGAACTCAATATGGGCGATCTGATATCTTGAAATGTGACCGAATTAACATCAGTCTGTATTTAGCCCTACCATCCGTGTAACATGTCTGTGTAAAAAGTTCAGGATGGTCAGAAACCTCGACGGGAAGCTGTTATTCTAACAACATATTTAAATAACGTGCAAGGACCCTGTCATTTCTGTATATATTACTATGGCTATAATATCATATCAGAATTGCCCATCTAGTTTAAAATCATAAGGAATAAAGGGGTAGAATTAGGCTGTAACTGCGGGAGAGTGTTACAAAGGAATCAAAATTGACCCCCCACAACCCGAGAAAGTGCAAGCGTTGGTGAGACTTCTCTCTTGGAGCACAGGAAAAGTGCCATGCATCTGTAAATGCTGCATCCCGATACTGCTTTGTTGTTTACTGGACCGAAATCTTCCAACTTACCTTTTCACTAACAGCAGAGACGTTTATGGTCTCCCCTATCGACCTCATCTGCATTATTCTGTTTGGGAAGCGCCAAGTATTTGACTTGCATGCATTTGGTTTCATTACGAACTGGTGATTAATAAGGCTTGCACTTTGATAAACGCATAACGCAGTTGTTGGCATTTTTGGTTGTGTTGGTCGGCATGTTGCATGAAGATGCCAGGATGACGTCACCTCTCCGGGAATCCGCCACTTCGCTGCATACCGGCACGTCGCTGTCGTTCATGGTGGCATTGATGGCCTTAACAGTCCGCTGAATAATGAAATATCTGACTTTTAGGACGCTTAGAGCACCTTAATGCACAAACAAGGAGGAAGTGTAATGTGGCATCTTTAAGCATAAAAACGGTTGATGGGCATTACTTACCCTGGTTTTACTTCTCATTTACAGGAGCTGGTTAAGTGTGACACCGTTGGTTTTTCTTTTGAATATGTTTTCTTTTCATTCTTTTCATCTGGTGGTCATTGTGTGTTGTGATGCTGAGTGTACTGCCAATCAAAGTTGTTTTTCTCCTAACCAGCCTGCAGTTCCGCATCTTGTCCAGCGGTGGCGCTGCTGACACCAAAAGTTGTTTACCGCGGTTTTAACATTAAGGAGGACAAAAGAAGAATGTCAGTGGCGATGCTGCCTTTTCCTACTGTGGTTTTCTGTTCCAACCTGTACGTGCTGCAGCGTAACCTCCATACTCGTGCTTTTCCCTGCTTTTATTCCTGTTGCTGTGAGGCGGTCAGCTCTGCTTGGTCATTCCTGAGGTGTTGTGTTTCCTGCTGAAGCAGACTGCTTTATAACTCTAAAAAATCTTCCTTGTCTTTGTTCTTGGCATTATCCAAACTTAACAACTCAAAGAAAAATATGGCTAGACCCACATCATAATTCTGGCAGGGCTCACAGTCTGTTTGTGTCCACGGGTTATAGTTCTAAACACTCTTGCGAGGAGGAAGGGGTGGGTGTGCTGTAAATGGTGTTCTGCAGTAGATATTTTCATGGCGTATTTGTGTGGGTGCAGTCTGTCATTTTAGTGTATGTGGGACTTGGGCATCTGATTGCAAGTTAACGAATGTCATTTACAGTATATACATACAAGGAGCACACAGGGACAGAAAACATTTGCTGCAAGGGTATAAATCTCCTCATAGACCCCACCTCCCCACCCCCCCCCCCTCTGCTCCCCCGCCCCGTCCCAAACCCCCCTCCCCCCATCGCAC
>JAACJT020000690.1:0-18203 GCA_009936485.2 Gymnarchus niloticus | reverse complement strand
ATGGATGGATCATGTTGCCTATAAGTCCTTGAGCTCCCATTATGGATGATTTTAGTAATGCATGGACCACAACCTACACTGGGACTTCTAAGGCTTGCTGTCTTAGAAAAGCCTGCCTACCCATTAAGCCTGACAGACCTTAACAGATGACAGCCATGCCTTGTGTACCTTCCATGGACTGCAGTACCAGGTCACAGTGGGGTTGAGACCCATTCCTTCCCCATTTGCATGTGATGCAAGCATGCAGCCTGCATCTGGTCCAGCAATGCAGCCAGCTAACTGCTACAAAGCAAATTGATTGGTCTATAAGTGTGAAATATTAAGCGATCTTTCCTGGTAAGAGATTTGCACAAACAATAGGTCAGCTTAAAATCCAGATATTGCCGCTTATATCTTTCCATGTTATATCTCAGGTCCTACTGGATGTTTTTTTGTAACTTTGGCCATGTACAGTACTGGCGATGATAACCGAATTAGTATGCAGGATGAAGATGTATAATATTAGTCATGGGTAAGGCTGGCAACATCACAGTGACCTCAGCTGGCAAGTCAGCAGCTGATAATAGGGCAAACTGCTACCTCAAATCTCCAGAGTTGGGTTTCGAATCCTACCTGCACTCTGTATGTGTGGTCTGTGTATTCACCAGTTAGGCTAACTTGTGTTTCTAAATTGCACATAATATGATTGTGCATGTAGATGCCCTGTGATGGACTGGTATCCCATCCACTGTGTACCCCAGCCTTGTGCCCTATGCTGCCTGGAATAGGCTTTAGACCCCTCCATGACCCTGACCAGGATGACTGGTTAAAAGATAGATGGACAAAAACAGACAAAAGTCACCAAGAGTTGTTACTGAAATAAACAGCATAGAATATTTCAGTTTATTTGTGCCAAAGCCAAAACAGGTCCATTCAAGTGCAGAAGAACTTCGCTTTTAAGTTTAAGGCCCCTGTTGAGTCCATTAGCCACTGAATGACCCTAAAACAGGACAGTCTTAGTGTGAAACAGAGCTTCGTTTGGGTAATGGTGACCCAGTTGAGCTTACTTTTATCCTGTGCTGATCATCAAACGAACTTATGAGATTATAATGGTAACAATCTCCCTCATGGCTGTGCGTCGGGTGAGATGTGTTCCTAGGTTCACAGCCCTGAAGTCAAGGCTAGATTTATTTAGGTGACCCAAACACATGCAGCGCGGTGCTGACGGTCTTTCTTAGGAAGGAAATGAGAAGGAAGGAGTTTAGTCCCGTTGAGGCTGGGATCTGGATCGGCTTCCTGGATGAGGATCCAGCAGGAGGTTTAGTCACAGGGATCAAAGCATGGACCAAGTCTAAACAAATTCACATGCAAAGCCATCTCTTACTTCTCTCACTCTTGGTCTCCGCCTGGCTTCATGAAAGCTTCGGCCACCAGGACCATGATGAAAAGCTTCATTGTGGCCTTCCTTTATCTGCAAACCTTGTTCAAGGTTAAATGGCCTATTCATGTGGATCCCCGCAAATGCCAAACCCTGTTGTCCACAGCCACGCCCACCAACCCGTTTCCCCAGTGAGGGCTCAGCGGTCATTTTCCAGGAGCAAGGAGGCACGAGGCGGGAATCATTGGTGTGTGCCTTGCATGTAGAGCCGGGGGGTGAGGTGTTCCTGGATCACTCCCTTCATGCACTTAAACTAGTTAATCTTGGTCACCGTGGATTCACACTAGCCCGGTCTGTACTGAAGGCTGCCTTCGTCCTCACATCTGTTACTGCCACCAGTCTCTTACGTAAAAAAAAAACAAAAAAAAAAAAAAACACCTGAACCTGAAAGCCTTATGAGTGTAACTTCAGAGGCAGGACCTTGCTTTTTGTTCAACAGGATTATATTTTCATGAGACTAGCTCATAGGATTTGAGCCTATAACCTTCTAGATGTAAGCACAGAATCACAACCCACTGAGCTACAATTTTAGAACAAGAAGTAGTGATTCTGATATGGGATTTGTGAGTCTAAATCGAAGTCTACTATATTTCAGCACAACATCTTTATTTAAAGCAAAACTCTATGGAGTAAATTTTGTCAAATTTTATTTAATTATTATTGAATAACAATTATCAGATCTGATATTTAACTCCTGCATTGATGCTGAATGCAAGTGTAGCAGATTCCAGTGCAAAACATCATCTCTGCACCCTGTCTGGACTGTAAAAGCCTGAACCAGCAACCCCACTTTCATTCTCTGGACTGCGTTTCCTTTGTGTGGTAAACTCAGGAAGGGATGCGAGTCCACTCATCTGTGGAGGAACCAGATGACCTGTCCTGTTTTTGAAGTTGACCGAAAATGAAATAACCACATTTTGCCACTCCAAAGCTCATTTTTCCCAAGTTATGTAATCAGGATGGCATACAGAGCTCGAACAGGGACAAATCTTAGTAAGGATCACTGGAAAAACATCAGCTGACAGAGAGTCGAGGTTCTGTACTGGAGAAACAGCTTCAGGTCGACCAGTAGATTGAGACCAGTCGTCTCAGCAACAAGCCCACCTAGATGCCTGTGTTTCTCCGAATCCGGGAGATAGAGGCATACCGCACCCGGCACCCCTGACCCCATATGCGGGGCCATCTGGGTGGACCTGCTGGACATGCAGGACATAGACAAAGGGATCTGGACCAAAGCGTAAACAATTTAAACAATTTTCTTTGCCTGACTTGTGTACAGAACCTTATTTATATGTATTTTAAGTGCACTGAGAAAATGGTCTTTACTGAACTGCTTTCTGCAGCTAAGTAGAATATCCAGATTAAACACAAATAGGTACATTTTTGGCTCAATATTTTATCCACTACAAATTTGTTCATGGAGAAAGAGACCTTTCTGAGAGTGTAAGCCTGACAAACAGGTGGATGTACATTTGAACCAAAAAAAAAAAAAATCATCGAAAAGAATAACTTTTCACAAATGAGAAGTCATGGGCAAAGGGTCTAAGAAAGAAAATGATAGCCACTGGATTGTTTACTTCGTGTATTGTGTCTCTGTTATGTGGATCCTGCTTTTCAAAGCATCTTCTAAAGAGATTGACCTAACTGACTGAGGGAAGAGTATTGATTTTTGTGGCACACGGAGCATCTTAAATTGACTCCGGGGGTTAGAATGCGGAGCTTGTCTATATATTCTATCAACATAACTCCCATCTACAAAAATAAATAAAAAATCAAAGACCATTTAGCCTTCAGTCTGGAGCTGTGTTCTGCAATTTGTTTTTAATTGTTAGATATAAAATTGATTTTTATTTTTTTTTTTGCTACTCATGCTACATTTCACACTAGGGTGAGTGAGAAGGGCGCACAGGAGGTTATGCTGGTGGGTCTGGCTAATGTTTATTTTAATAAAGCTTTCAGTTTTCAGAAAGCCAGCGGGCTTCGCGGTTGCCGTTACCATAACACCCCTCAACTGGACTGATGTAACCCTCCTTCGGTGGTCAATACGGAAGGGTGACCTCCCCAGCAGTACATGTCTGGGCACATCTTGGGCTATTGATTCAATAGAAAGGGTCCCAGTGGTGTGAATCCGTTGCCTTGGCTCCCATTACTGGGTGTTTGGCTGGACCAGAATCAGGAGTGGAGCCGGGAGTGGCACCCTCCCTGTCGAATTACTATATAGGCCTGCTACTATGTGATCAGGAGGCCACCCATAATACCACTCCTTGTTGCCAGTTAACAACGGTCCGAATTGGCTGCTCTGGTTTAACCAAAGATTCATACACAATATGGCCAAAAGTATGTTGTCACCTGCCTTTGCAACATCCCATTCCAAAACCAAGGGTGCAAATAGGAAGTCGGTCTTCCCTTTGCTTTTATAACATCCTCTACTCTTCTGGGAAGGCTTTCCATTGGATGTTGGAATATTGTTGGTGGGATCTGCTGCTGTTGGGTTATAATTCCATTAGTGGGGTTGGCTATTGATGTTAGGTGATCAGATCCCTTTCTATTTTTGTGGCCTACCACATCACAGCTGAACTTTCTTTCCTTCCAGATGTTTCCATGTCACAATGAAAAAAGAAATTTGGCAAACAAACATGGAAAAGTGGAATCCTATGTTGGTGCTTTGTTGAATCTCACCAATCTCTTCAGAATGACCTAATGCACCGTTAATATTTGTTATTGATGATTGTATAGCTGTATGCTTAATTATACACTTCATCTCTTTCAGATTGAACTGACAATACATGGGAGAGTGAAGAGAAGAGTGGCCTCCATCCCTGAGACACCCGGGTGGGCAATGGGCAGGTCTAGCACCAGACCTGAGGCAGCCGGTTGGGCGATGGGCAGGTCTAGCACCAGACCTGACGCACCCGGGTGGGCGATGGGCAGGTCTAGCACCAGACCTGAGGCAGCCGGGTGGGCAGGTCTAGCACCAGACCTGAGGCAGCCGGCTGGGCGATGGGCAGGTCTAGATCCAGACCTGAGGCAGCCGGGTGGGCGATGGGCAGGTCTAGATCCAGACCTGAGACAACTGCGTGGGAGATGGGCAGATCTAGATCCAGACCTGAGTCGCCCGGGTGGGTGATGGGCGGGTCTAGCTCCAGACCTGAGTCACCCGGGTGGGTGATGGGCGGGTCTAGCTCCAGACCTGAGGCACCCGAGTGGGCAACGGGTGGGGCCAGCTTCAGACCATTATATCTGGGAATGCTGAGGCGTGCATCTCCCCAAAAACAGGTGAGCTGCTGGAAGCTGATCTTCTAATCACATTTCATTCTGGTCCCTGACAGCAAAATCAGGGGAAGGAAGATGAGAACGACAAGACCCACCAAGAGAAGATGCTTGGAGTAAATCCCTGAACCCAAGAGTGCTGGGGAGGGATTGCAATGCGAATCCTGTCACCCCTCCCAACTCCATGCTGATCCCAATAGCCTTCAAACCCAAGGCAAGATAAACCCCGTGTACATCTCAACATACGCACGCTTCTGTTGTCCTGGTAATATTAGTACTCCGTGTTTCTTCTGCAGGCATTTGACATTTAATCCACCAGGGTGGGCAGGAGTGGCGGGGGGGAAACTTCTGTTTAAAAGAACCAGGCATGTCTTCTTGAGAAGCACCACCTCCTACCCCAACTTAACCTGCCACCACTGCTGCTTGCCTTCCGGACTCCGTCAGAAATTTGGTTTGCAAAGTGTGGCTGTACAGACATTGGTTTGATTTTTAGCCCTCTAATTTAATCCCTTCCTGGGATGTGAACATACAACCCAGAGGCTAGCCCCTTTAGTATTGCTGCGCCTAATAACCTTACAAGTCACTTTTCACAGGCCACCCATCCAAGCAGGATCTCAGTGGTGAGGAGCTTATTCCAAGAAACCACACGTGTTAGGTTAGGGGCGGTCTGGACCAGTCCATTGAATATCACAATATCACACATGCAAGGAGTCACATGTGTGTTTTTACTCATGGGGTCACACACTAAGGGATATTTTGCTTAAGTGATGGTTCTTTAAATTCAGGCGTGAGATCTTAATTTAGCCATCTATTTTGAATGGCTTATCCTGGTCAGGGTCACAGAGGAGCCTGCAGCCTATCCCAAGCAGCACAGGGCTCAGTGCTGCAGTACATCCTGGATAGGATGCCAGTCAATTGCAAGGCACATACTTGCAATTAGACTAACTACATGTTTTTTGACTGCTGGTTGAAACCTGTGAGAACTGAGGTGAACATGCAAACTTCCACACACAGGGAACAATGGCGGGATTCAAACCCTCAGCCGTGGAAATGTGAACCATCGTGCACCCCCAAACAATCCTGTTTACCAGTAACATAAAACAGACTTCTGATTTACGCCCCCCACCCAGACCACATGACCTTATGACCTCATCCCATGTACTGCCTTTTCCCAGACCCGATGCCTACTTCATTTACTTTTGTATTTCTCCTTTGCTGAAGCTGAAACAGCCTACTTTAATTTTCACCCCCACCAGTGTTTTCTTAAACTCTTCTCTATCCCGTTTCACATGGTTCTGCTTGCCAGTGGAAGTCTTGCATGGTCAAAAAGCCACAGGATACCAATGATGCTTTCTATGTTGATATGCCACCTGTGAAACCATTATTGTCACTTTCTTGCATCGCTTCTCCGGCAGAGCAAGCACTCATCAGATCTTAAAGAAACCATCAATGTCCTTGCTGAGATCAGTCTGGGAAGACTGAGAAACAAGGCAGACGGAAATGAAATTACGCTGGTGGCACATGCTAATTCCATGGGACCACTTGACTTGACTTGTGATGAAACTGCGTCATTCACAATGCTCCAGTTTGTGGTGTGTCGACTGGCTAAATAATCCCTGTTTAAGATCCTCTCTTTCTTCTCTTGTGTAGCAAGCTGGCAGCTGTGGTAAAGTTGAAGATCTCTTGTTGTGTGGCTGCCAATCTCAACAGTTTACATAGAAATGAAGCTGGACACTCCTGTCAAAACGGCCATGCAGTCTTCCTTGCGGGGGGGGGGTAGTTTGGTTCTTCTTTAACAATCAAGAAAACCAAATAATCGTGCCTCTTTAGTGTCGACGGGAACCCAAGAACCTCTTACTATTCAAGGCAAGTAGAAGAAACAATAAACTTTTTTGGAAACACCTGATGCAAAATTCAGATTCAGGAAAAAAAAAGAAAGGGAAAACTAAGAGCTGTGAGTTCAGGTTTAATTTATTTATTTCTCTGCCCTGGCCTTGCGAAGCAGTTTCTAACAATCCCAGCATAAGGTTTACCTACAGGGTCTTCTGTTCTTCTTTGTTAATCCCAAACAGCAAGCTGTGAAAACGTTACCTTCGTTTCTGATTGTGCTTTCTTATCAACTGACAAGCCTCTAATGGGAATGTTGGCACCTTTCGGAAAAGAGCCACGCGCCGCATCTCCGCGGGACGTCAGTCTGGATCCTCCTGATCTGCCACCTGCAGATAGCTGGGCTGATGCACTTCAGATAGTATGGTGGAGAAGCTGTGAAATGTTTGGCTGGGTGTAAATTGAAAAACGAAGGTCCAAACTGAGCTTCTTTGCTTACTTAGGTTTACGTATGCTCCACAGTGTTTGCACCATATATTCCCAAAATTACTTTTCTTGGACATGTATCAACAATACAAAGACTAGATGATTAATTTAAGCAGACTAAAAATGGAATATCCCTGATACGGAATGGAAAGGCATGGGTACTCAATGACTGGCTCACTAATAATAATGACAGGAGTGGCTCAGTGACCTCACTGCTGCATGTTTGAATATGGTTTGAATTCAGCCCCCCATGGAGTTTGCATGTTCTTCCCATGTTAAATAGTAAATACTTTGGCCATTCAACATTTTTATATTTAAACTAGCCTTCATGTGGCCTCTTGTTTCAGTGCAGGTGTGGCAATGGCAATCATTTGTGACTGATGAGGTTTCAAAATATCCCATAATCAATTACTGGATGCACACTCACTCAACAGGCAATTTAGAGACAATAATTAACTGCATGTGCGGTACACAGAAGAAACCTGTATAATTTGCAGAACATGCAGCAGAGGGATCTGATCCCCCAACCCCGCAGTTGTGAAGCGACAGCGCCACACACAGGCCACCAAGCAGCATGGAGTGCTGTGTGGCTAAATCACAGATGATTTGTGATTTTTGAGGCAATCAGAACTATATGAATGTTTTTTGTTTAATGTTCACCACAAGGTGGTTGTTGAACTTTCCGTGCGGGACTGACTGTCGCAATAATGAGATGCGGAATTCTCTCTGGAGTCTTGGCTGCATTATGATGTAATAGCAACATAACAGTTCTGAAGGGGATCAATCGGACGATCAATAGCAATACCTCTTTAGGCCTGGTGGTGAGACCAGTTTCCCCGCTGCCCTGACAGCCCTAATAGAGGCCTCTCTACTAGCTGACGAGCAAACGTGCACACTGAAGTGTGTCTCTGTTGACAAAGTCATCTTTATATGTTGTTTGGGTGAAGGCCCAAAGACAGGTACCATCAATCAAAAATTCAGAGATGGAAATAGGATTATAATGTTTTTCATGAAATTGGAAACGGAGGTCATTTGACATCAGCCATTGGCCCTGGTCAACCTGACATTGTGTAAACAGATAGTGCCACCAACATAGGACATTCTTTGGCCCAGTGGGTAGCACTAACACCTCACACCTCCAGGGTTGTTGGTTCAAATTCCACCTCTGTTCTCTATATGTGGAAATTGCATGTTCTCTCCTTGTCATATACAAGTTTCCTCCTTCCATCCAAAGAAATGTGGTTAGGCTAATGCGTGTCTATAAATTACCTGTTGCATGTGTCCTGTGATGACCGGGCATCCCAGTCTTGTGCTCTATGATGCCTGATATATTCTACAGCTCCCACACCAGAACAAGGAGATGAAGGGATGCTTTCCTATAAGCATTTAGTGCTGTCTTTAGTTGAATAACTCAAATCCTGTCTTTAGTAAGCACTAAATGCAGTACTTTAACAGAGATTTGGAGAGTAATGCAAGGGGCGTGTCACATGCTGCACATTTTGACCCGAGTCCCCTGCAGCGTCATCGGTGGGATGGATTAGTCATCTCGGTGAGACTAAGTGACCACCGGTTTGATTACATGCCAGACTGTGCCACACAGTGGAAATGGAGGCGGCAAATGTTCACGTGGGTGGAGGGAACAGTACTTTTGTGGGTTGCTGGTGAGGGATTATTTTGATTTAGAATGAACGCAGCCATCCACATTCTGCCCGTACAGCAAAAAGATTTGACGCTCCTGTGACACAAAAATGCCTCAGAACTGAATAATAATGACCCACCCTGAGAACGACGAGGAGTTAACCAAAAAGTAATTAAAACATGGACCTAAGTTGCAAAATCTTACATAAGCATATACACACTTCATTTACATTTTCTCTGAAAATATTGTTTAAATTGCGGTGTACTTTTATCCACACACTGAAAAGTACCAGAGGGTCCTAAGTTTGGAGTGCCAAAGGCTACCTATTAAATCCAATTAGACAAATAATTAATTCTATTATGCGTGTGCCAGAGAAGGTGGAAAAAAGAATTATACTGAGCTTGAGGACAAAAACAGATTACACCCAAACGTCCGCACATCTTAAAAGCTGAACTGGTCTGAACCTTGAAACTAAACCATGCCAGGTTTTTCTGGACTGTCTATGCAGCCTCACCATCAGCTGTGGTTTCCATAGCAGTCCATGTGACCTGTTTTTCCTTTTTTTTTTTTTTTTTTTAAAAAAAAAAAAAGGCGATTTATCACCTCACGTGCACACACAGGCCCTCCTAGAGTGTTGACTAATTCATTTAATTGACTTTGATAACCTGCTGTTACGGTATGGGACTCTGTGTGTGGGAGGTCTCAATATTAGATTTTCAAACGGGCATCACTCTTTCAAGGCAGGCCTGCATCCTGCAATCACCTGGAATCCCGTGCCAGTGATCTCAGCAATTTAAATAGCTTCTGGGGAGAACAACACTGCCCAGCACTCAGAAAATTTCACTATACAGCATATGCAGGCTATATGTATAAATATAGTATATGCCTCCCAGCTGTATGTATGAAGTTTGCATGCTCTGGGAGTGTGTGCGCATGGCTTTCCTCACGCAATGACATGCAGTTAGATGAACTGGTGTCTCTAAATTGCCCATAAAGCGTGATTGTGTTTTTCTGAGTGTGTGTATTAGACTGACTTAATATATTGAAAAGAGGCTCCACTCAAACCTTCTAGTAGCTGTGACGGTCATTAGAATGAAATTGCGAGATAATTATTTAATGCCGTTCAACTGATTTTCATATACCTTACTTGCTCAGCTAAATGCCTTGCAATGGCTATTTCACTTACACCATTTTATATCAAGTGTCTGTTCAAAGGTACAACAGAGGAGCCCCTCCAAGGAGATAAAGTGCGTCTTCCTGACCACAAAACCGTTTCCCCTAACCGTTGCATGACACACTCACCACAAAGGTGGATCCTGACTTACCAGCCTTCTGTTTACTCATTTCAATCAAGTATGTTTGTAACCTCTCCTCTGACCTTAATTTCCACCTCACGTCCACTGCTAATGTGTCTGTTGCTCACTCAAATTAACCAGCCGAGCAGGTGAACGAGTAACCACTCAGCAAAACTTCTCGAAAAACAAATACGCATCCAAGGGAGAAATTCACAGAGGTTCTGAGTCAGTGTGCACAGTACAAAACCCGGGGTATGTTAGCAGTTATCACTGCAGATGAATGACACATTTGAGATTATGGATATGCACATTGCCATTGATCGTAGAATTGGATGCTGATTTACCTGTTTGTTAGTTGACGTCTTGTTCGGCTGCATCATGTGGCATTTCCATCGCAATTTAACTACCGGGTCATACACATATGATGGCACACATGTAGGTACTGCAGTGATTTACCCATAATAACAAGAAAAAAAAAACTGAAGTTGAGAACTAGGCGCACTGTCAACGGAAACCGGAGTATAAGAAACTGTAGGTAAATGGAAAAAGTCACGTGGCGTTTGACTTAGGCTAATACGACACGTTCTCCCTAATGAATTTATACCTTCTAAAACGTTGACGGTCTTAACTACCTGTCAAATGACATACTTAATCGGCCCGAAAATTCGTCAGTTTTCATAATCGCTGCGCAAGTATGTTATTATGTATTTTCCATGCGTTTTGCAAAAACAGCATTGCATGGCTTTGCTCGATACGGCTCAGTGTCGCTAAACGTGCCTTGTTTTTAGATGCGATATAACATCAATTCACACATTCAAAAGCAGCTCAATACATCAGTCTGGAAATACGGTGACATGTGTCCTTTTCGGTTAGCGGTAAAGTGCATTTCACGAAATGGTATCAGTTTGACTCAGACTGTGCCAGATGTACACATGCTGCATGTCACGCCGTCGAAACAATTTAATGCTGCTGACGGAAAAAAATACTTAAAAAAAAAAAGACTGATCCTCCTTTTAGAACTGTACAACAACTTAAGGTAGCCAGCGTGAAAAGTATATTCACGGATCTTCGGGCGTCGCATCTGCCGAATAAGCCAAAAATGAGCCGACTTTTTTGGGAGAAAAGATACAAAATAGCATGCAGCCAGGCTGCGGCGAAGTCAAACTACTAGATAACCCGAATTCGGGAAAGGCAGAGAGACATAAGAGTCTCGGGTCCCGAAATCATCGGGAAACCTGTGCGGATGATGGTGTCAAAACAGCTGCTTTTACGAGAACTCTGTCAAGGATTCATTTACATATACAACTGCCACTCAAGATCATCTAGTCGGGAGTAAAAAAAAAATTAAAGAATGCCAATTCTGCAACGTGAGTCCGTGTAGGAGTGGGCACGTTTTAGCGCATAATACCCCCTCTTCTGGAGATATAACGGTGTCCAGGGTTTATTCCCGTCCAAGTGACGTCAGATGCCAGTCAGTTCGGGAGCGGAGCTCTTTATGAACATCCACAATAAAGTAAGGAAAGAGCCGGAGAAGCCGTTTTCCAGCCTCTCGCATGTAGCCCGTACAGACAGGAATACCTAAGCAGCCGAGAGTCTCGCCCCGGGAGCCTGGGGGGTAGCGTCCGCGACACTCCCGCCATGGACAGACTTTTAACTTGCTTCTTTGCTGCGGTCAGTTTTCTCATTTCAGTCAGAGGGCAAGTATTTAAAGGTAAGTTTCTCGTCAGGTTTTATTAATCAGCCTTTAGAGTGCTGCGGGAGGGGACGTTCAAGTGAAGCCTACCACTAAAAATGTGAAAATATGCGGTGGGCGTTATAGTCTTTATATGTGCTCCGTTATCTTACGGATGGTTAGTCGGCCAAACTGTCGTGTTGTTAATAAACTTCTGTCGAAATCTGGACCAGTTCCCTAACGGCTTGTTGTGCAGAGAGATGGCGTTTGCGCTTCGGCAAAGTACGAGCCGAAACTTTTACTTAGCGCAGACCGACGGCATTGCAGTTTCCAGCAATCTTTCTCAAACGTGGCCGATTTCATAGAAAAGTATTCGCTGTGTCGATGGTGATAGTGGAACACGTAGTGGTGTGGGGTGCCTCCGAAAGAAACGCTGCTTTTACCATCGTTTTCGAACGCTGCTGAATTTCACAGCACCTCCTCTGAAAGTGAGGCTCGAAAGGCGGCTTTATAAGCTCCAGGACACCACTGATAACCTCTTTCTCTCTCTTAAACAGCTGATAACCATCTTAACTTACTAGAGGACGCAGATGGACAGCTTCTCTTAACTCCCAGTACACGTGTATCAACGGAAACGAAGAAATAAAATCAACTTCGGTAGCTTCTATACTGATCGGCGAAGGAAGCTGGGCCGCTCTAACATTTCGCCCGTCGACCCTTCGGCAGTAACAATGAAGCGTACCTCACGTTATAAAGTAGTCTTGGTGTTCGTGGGTAATTTGCGGTGATTATGTCTTATGCGCGGGAGTTTTTACAGGTTTAAGTGGTAATAGGTGGGCTTACTGTCGGTATTTGTGAGGTTTGTGTTAATGCTTTGAACTTGGCAATGCGTTTTATCACTCCTTTTTAAATGGCTGCTAAGAAAAGGCAGGCGATAAAACATCTCTACAGCTTTCGGAATCGCTCATCAGCAACTGTACGCTGATGTTCTTATCGGCAAATAAACGCGCTTTATTTAACCGTTTAAAATTATTAGTGATATTTGCAGGCTGGCATGAGGAGTCGACCGTCTTCGGTATGTTCAAATTCTTAATTTCTCCGCACTCCATAAAGATTATCCGGTTAAGTAGTTTTAACATATTAGAAAGTAAATATCCGGTCTTGTTAGGGAATGTAACGTCAGGAGTTAACAGTTAACTTTAAGTTACTTTGGCTTGTTCTTGTTTGTTTCTCAAACATCTTTTTTGAATAATCATTGTAGTAAAAGAAGCAACTGGTAAATGGAAGTTCTACCTGCTCGTTATTCTGCATGTAAAACTTGTTTTAAAATATGCAGGTAAAACACTAATACATCAATCAGCTCACACGCGTCTTATGCACTGCTATACATTCAACTGAATTTATACGCATCCGTATTACAACGAACTTAGCATAGTTTTTATCTTATTAGAGCAAGTCGGTTTGAGTCAACATGTGTAACGTGTTTGGATGTCTTACAATGTACCAGTGTGTTTTTCGCATGGACATAAACGAAGTCATTGGGAAGGTTTAGTTTACGCAGTCTCTTACTGTCAGACTTATATGTGGTTTACTATTAAGCTGGACTCGTTTTCGCCCGTTTGTGTGGTGGGAGCCTCCAGTCTGAAGGCAATCTCTATTTAATTAAATGATCGGGTATGCACTGAATACACTTTCGTTTCCTTTGTTGTGGTCATGCTGTGCCATAAAAAGTCTGCAATATTTCTAAGCCGCTTTTTCCGACATTCCGCTGCATGAGATGTGCTTCAGTCGGGTCTGTAATTGCGGCTAATGAAGTCGACCTCATTGTATAAACATTTTTGTTTCATCACTGATTATTGTACAGCGTTTTCGAGTGCCGATGAACGTGCCCACAATGTGAGCGCGTTTTGGGCTGCGCTGACCTGTCAGAATTCGCTGGAGGTACCGTCCCATGGACCGCAGAAGGTCGGGTAAAATGGGATGAGCTGGGGGATTTCAGTGGCACTCAGTCAGTTTCAGCTATATAATCTAAAGAAGATTTAAAGAAATAGAAGTTTCTTCACTAGTCACCAAGCTGACTGTAAGGGCAAGAAAATTGCACATAAAACCTGGCGTTATTTTATATAATGCATAAATTCATCGTTACCACGCTTAACCTGGTAGAGCAATCCAAAACAGTAGTAAAACAACACATTTTAACTCCTTTATTAATATTTGCAATGGGACATGGCAGGTCTGAAGCATTAACAGTATTTCTAAATTCTTCCACAGCTTTACTGGAAATGAGGTGTTTGCCACAGAGGTGCTGAAGCCCTCCGTTTAGAAGATTGGGTGTCCCTTTTATACATAACACAGAATGAAATGTTTCTGTGTGTGTTCATACAGGGGGTGTAAAAATAATGGAAACACTGGGGGGGGAAAAAAAAATTAATGTGGAGGATCTAATAAAGGGTGGCATTACTGTTTGCCTCCAGTATAGCCTGAATGCTGACATTCAGCTAGGTTTCGGGGTATGTTGACCGGTCTTCTGTAAGAAAATCCTCCCATGAATGTTCAGTCTTGTTTGAACCTGGTAATTGAGTGAGGCCATGCAGTGCATATTACTTCATCCCTGGAGTAGTGAAATTCCTCCTGAAATTAAGCAGTGTGTTTGGGGCCATTCACATCTTGGAATGTGAGAACGTCACAAGGGAGTAGTCTTTGCACCGTAGGGTGTTCCTGGTCCTGTAAAATGGCCTCGCGTTCCTTGGCCGTTATAAGACCACACGGAGCAATCAGCAGCCCTAATGGCTCCCATGAGATGGCTGCCCATAGTGGTAGACATGGCGGCTTGAAGGCATCTTCTGGCTTTCTCCAGATGTAAACCTGTCTAAATGGAGGAGAAACGGTGAAAGATGACTCATCAGACCATGCCCCTTTTTGTCCCACTGCTCAGAGGTTCAGCCTCTGTCCTCTTATCTTTGTGCTTTGGCCTTGGATGCTTGCAGTTTCTGAACGGCTGGCCAACCAGCCGGCCGTAAATCCTAGCATTTTTGAAGCCTGTGATGTGCAGCTTTTATTGCGGCTGGGTTACTGAGATGACTTTTCTGCTTTGTGGTCAATTTTAAGGACGTACTTTTGCGGTGTGTTGCCGTTATCCAGTCTGTCTAGTCGTGTCAGTGGTTACAGTTTGAAGCCTGACCGTACATCCTGCTAATGTGCTTCGAAAACTCATATTAAAATACCAATTATTAGACCTCTTGTATGGCTGTTAATTGTTACAGAGCGCTGTATAATTTGGTTTTGTAGCTGTGTTTAAATTATTCAATTATTTCAGTGTTAAAGTTCTTCATGTGAAGTATCTCTCGTCTGTATATATATTTAGAGTGATATATATATATATATATATATATATATGCCATATTAGTGACTATCGATAAAAGCGTTAGCTAGCCATGAGCTTAATAATGGTAATTGAGTGTGCTGGGTGTTAGGGTTGTTAATGCTGATGGTTTGAAACCACGGTGTTTTACCACGGGCTCACAGTGGCTCTTGTCTGGTGAACGAGAATTAGCGTAAGGCCTCCTTCTGGCTGTGATACAAGTAAAACCCCCCTGCCCATCATTTTCTTCTGTCTATTGAAGGCTAAAAATATTGCATTCTCACAAAGCATCCGCATTTTTTTTTTTTATGCCCGGCAGTAGTTCTTGTGTGGTTTCCTCTTCCTCCCAGGAGATTGGCGCCGGTTAGTTTCTAAAATTCACCTAAGGACACCATCATGGCAATGAAAAGTCAGGTGATGCGCGTCCCACGGCCGCCGGTCTCTCTGCTGCCTCCAGATGTGCGGTTGTGGGTTCAACATGAGCCGAGGATGTCTTGGGGTGGGCTGTGAATGTCTTGTGTCTCATACCCCTCATCTTTGTGCTGCACTGGAACAAACCCAAATGCCACCGAACTTGTTGTTTGGGGGCGATGAATCTGACTCTGGAATTTTTAAAGTTTTTAAACATTTGCCTGGCATTGCTTTGCCACAGAAATGAGAGATTCGATGCAGCCCTGTTTGAAGGGTGCACTGTGTCTTGAATCAGTAGAGAAAGAAATTAAATGAAGGGTGCTGTCTCTGAGCGGCAGCAGCCCTGGGTGGAAGGGGTGTTGGGGTGGTGAGAGGACATCAGAACACGATGGCCACCTGTGGCTTTTTATCATTTGCCTGATCCCCTCGAGCATTCTGGGACACCCTCTGACTTGCCTGTACCGTTATGCTTGTGCCAGGGGTATGTGATGCATATTACAACTGTAGGCGTATACAAGGCACTGTAAGAGTGCTCTGATTGGTTGAAGGATGGTTTCCCTGTTTTTATTTTAGCAGATGTTCTGATATGGACAAAACACATTATACAGAGTTGCCGAAACAGGTTAAGTTGTATGTTTATCAAAGGTTCAACAGCAGAAACCTGTCTCCGGATATGAAGCAGGATGTTCTTACCTTTTCAGCTCTTTGCTGCTCTTAACAGAAATGATCTTACAATTTATATTCTGATTACAGATTCACACGTCATAGCTGGGCATGTATATTGTTGCCACACCAGAAAAAATAATCAGTATCACGTAATAATGTGAAAAATTTATAACAATATATTTTTCACGTTATAACAATATATTTTCATGTTGTTACGTGAAAGGTTTCACATTATAATGTGATGGCTTGGTCGAGCTGATTCTTTATTCTGTACAGCCCCGTGTATTTTAAAATCCTTCTTAGAATGCGCATGCTTATTACAATATCATCCACCGTGTTCAATAACAGCAGAATGTCGCCATGTTTCAACCCAAACATGAAAAAGAATTTGATTAAATCATGTAAATGAGCCATATTACCCAGTTTATTCTCCACACACCTCATTCAAACCATAGATTCAAACATGAGTTTTAAGTTATCATGTTATAACGTGATGATTTATATTGTTCAAACGTGGAACTTCCTTAAGAAGGTCCGTAGGTTACAGCTCTACAATGAACAACTTTTTTCTGTTGAACACAATCTATTTTATTTTTAAAGAACATGTAGTATTTTTGGAACATTAGTGAACATGTATGTTAAACTAAAAAAAAAAATTGATTTCTTCTAAATTAAAATAAAGGGAGCCTACACCAGCAGCTCAACAAGCTCAGAACATAAATAATTGAATTTTCTGTTTTAAAAAAAAAAAAAAGTATAGATGTGATACCAGCTAAATTTAATTGTAGTACTAAAGTAGAAGTACTAATTTTGCAGAAAATTTGTACTTCTCTGCTCTGCTGTTAGCTAGCCATGTTATCTGCCTTTGTAGCCATTTATTTCACCAATGCTAGACACGCTAACACTCATAGCTGGTTAGAAACGTTCATTTCAAAACAGCATCACAAAGAGTGATGGGTGGTGCTCCCGTACATGTGAAATCATATTTGAAGTATTGCCTCCTCTGGCAGCCACTCTTCGGATTACCTTCACCTTCCAGTCTGTGGCTGTTTGTGTTTTTGTTTTTTCGGTACCCGAAAAATTCCCATACAGCCGACTTTGTCTTTTTCAATGGGGGGTTCACCTCCTTCGGCCATCATACGCAGCTGACTGACTGCTCGTGCCAAGCGGAGGGATTACTCTACGCTGCATAAATCTCCGTATACCTCGAAAGCGAAAACCGGCCCATGCCTAGTCATAGCAGAACAGTAATCCATCTGCTGCATAGCCTATCATAAAAGGTAGGTTTTGTATTTTTATAAAATAACAGGTGTTTGCTGTTATGAACTTCTCTTTATGATATGCTGTTACATCATGGACAACACTTTGAGATCATTTCAGCGTCATGTTGCCTCTTGAAAAAACACTTCAAGTATTGCAATGTTACAACATAACAATTAATTTTCAATTATTTTTGAAAATGATCATGGCCATGACAAGCCGCATGATCTGAGGAATTAGGTGATGTCATGTGACCCTGGGGAGCTCAGATGATGTCTTGGTAGCACTCAGGCCATGCTGACAGCTGTCATTTTGGGTGTGGACAAGGGTTCGAGCCGGAAATTTAATTAATGCCGACATTGACCACTGTCCGCAGCTCCGACCTCATCCATGTCTGCTTGCCTTATCTGTGTACCCCACTGATCTGTCCTTGGCTTTAGACAGTTAAAGCCTCTTTCCGGCCTGAGGAACACCCTATCCTAGTCTCCATTCTGAACAGGTTCTAAAACGGATTGTACATTATCAATCACTTTTATCTGATCCACCCAGAGTCAGCTGGGTTCTTCGCCTGATTAGCCACTGCGTTTTGTCGGAGATGCTGAGCTTGGTGTGTGTTTATGGGGGTACAGAGACTGCAATCCAAAGCTGGTGGTGACTTCAGTGAAGCCTGGTGTTGTCACCATTTAAAAGATCAGTGACAAGAGTGAAAGGGGGGGAAAAGAAACAGACAAACCCTTACTTAAGGCTGGACCCTGTGGCTATGCTGGACCACTGTAATACTGCTAATTGGTGCTGTCTGTGTGCCCTCCTCCCTCCCCTCCCCCCCCCCCCCCCCCCCCCCCCTCCCCCCCCCCCCCCCCACCCCCCCCCCCGACCCGACCACACCGAGGCGCCCTCAC
>JAACJT020000689.1:0-18203 GCA_009936485.2 Gymnarchus niloticus | reverse complement strand
CCATCTCTACACCCCGACCTATATCCTATAGTTGGGGAGTGAGTAGCTACCTGTGGTCTTTGTAAGCTAGACTGAAGGCAATTAACAAACTGGTAGCGGTCCGTGAGGTAAGACCGAACCCAGGACAGGGCCTACCCTGTAATACCAACAAGGGATTCTAGTCGGTCTAGGAGAATGTCACGGTCAATAGTATCAAATACTGCACTAAGATCTAAAAGCACCAGCAATGAAAGACAACCACAATCTGAGGCCTGTTAAATAAAGGTTCACGTAATGATTCAGAAGACGGTAGGATCCAATCGCAGACTCAAACAGTTTAATCAGTCAAAACAGGCAGGGTCAAAACCAGAACCACTAGGATTTCCAAAAGCCAGGGGAGAATAGAAAACTTAGTCGTTGTTACAGGCAGAAGATTAATACCAAGGCAGCAATAGACACAGCAAACAGGAAGCAAAATCCAACAATCAGGGCCATAAACAAAAACATTCAGAAACCACTCAGTAATGGTGAAGACAACACAATACCTCACAAGGAAGCAACTAAACAGCAGGGCTTATATAAGAGATTAACAAGGCATGGCTGGGAGCTACTTGATGATAATTAACAAGGCACAGCTGGTTAGTATTCAGGGGACGATGAATGGGAGTAAGTTGGGTGTGGTAGGTCCCATGTAGGCTGGCGCGGCGCATGTGTGACAGTTCAAGTGAAATGGTGACAGTTTGTGTGTTTATTAGTAACTGTTTACCCTTCATGGCTACAGGTGAAAAGACACCTGTAGGTGATCCCAATGGGCCAAGGGGTTGTTGAGCTGGAGACGAACACGTGCTTTCTAAAATCAAATCGCAATCTGTAAGACATAATCTACAACATTCTAGGTAATAAAGTCGGAGATGAGAGTCGAGGAACTGCACCAAATCCAATACGAGATGCAAAAACTCACACAGACATGGGGAGAATTTGCAAATTCCACAAACTCTGAGCTGAGGGTTGGAACTCAAATACATAACCCTGAAGGAGGCTGTGGTACACCCACCAACTCACCCAATAATTCAGCATCTTTGAATTCAGTCATTTAGACATTCTTTAGTAATTTATGCATTTAATTTTTATGTAATCCCTGTGCATATGTGGTTTAATATGAAAATAAAATGTTACTATATGACTATAAAATTTGGTGGCTTTATTTTTATTACCTGAGGTCGAGTAGGGGAACATTTTGCTTGCAAGTATAACTGCTTCCAGTAGGGGGAGCCGTTTAACTGATAGAGCATCATTATTTTATATTTAATTTCACTGAATTTGCTTTACTCTGTGTTCGAGTACAAGATTGGCGGGTAGAGGATGGGTGGATGGATGTTAACCTGCAAAGCTGTTCAGGATAAGTGGCTGGAAGGACGATGGCTGGATTCCCATGTTTCTTGATTATTGAAAAGCATTGTAGAGTTAAATCTATTTGTCACGTGCATGAGTGTCGCCTGAAATCACGCACATGAAAAATCTGCTTAAGTGGTTAATCTGTGCGGTGGATTTTTTTTTTTACAAGACGTATTTATAACTTAGTCTCGTCGTGAAGTTTCCCCAGAAGATTCCTAAACCACATATCATTAAAACGCAAAAAAAAAAGGAACCAGCTGAGTGTACGGGACCGTCATACTGAGGCAAAATGTCAGCCGGGACGGAGCTGAGACGAGCCGGTCACCGGGGAAGCCCCCAGGGGAGGCGGCATGGAGACCGGTCACACCGGGAGTCAGGGCGCGAGAGACGGACTCCCGGGTGTGTGTGTGTGTGTGTGTGTGTGTGTGTGTGTGTTGCAAGGGACGTGCACGAAAATCTACGGCCAAATGTTTCAGCCGTGCAGGGGGGATAAAATCTTAGGGCCCCTGGGTCTCTGCAAAAAAAAAAAGTTTTGCCAAGTAACAGGACCCTCCCCAGAGGACGACGCAAGGGGTTAAATGCCATCAGAGCCCCCCCCCCCCCCCCTCAAATGATCCCAACGAGGGTCCCGCATGTATCCATTTTCCGTATCACTTAGCCAATTTGGGCTTTAATGACGCGAAGCCTCTGCTGGCACGAGCTGGGCATCGGGGTAGCTACGTGACTAAAACGTGGGGTCGCACACACACTGAGCAGACCACTTCAGGCTGATTCATCCACATGCAAGTCCAGGTTTATGGCATATTAGTAACAGGAAGAGTGAATAGCCAAAGTCCAGGGGGTGCAAAGGCAGAATTTTGAAATTCAGGATGTAGGCAGACAGAGCAGCGAGTCCTGGGAACCAGAAGGACGGTACATAAATGTGTCTTATATTTTAATAAGCTATATCAATAGCATGCAATGCAGTTATGAAGAACAAGTAAGATTCTAATTAGTGTAGCTGAAAATTGCTGGCGGGTTATGCGTCAAGACATGATATCAGTTTGATGTGGTTATTGATAGCCTGTAAATTGACCACGTTTATTTTCTGAAAATAACTGCTTATGAATTGAAAGGATAGATTAGTGGAGGTGCTTCTCCTTATGGATCACAACGTATGCACGTTTGCCGACTTTTAATAATGGACGCCTTCAGAAGAGAGGCAGAAAGAGCCGCCAGCCTTAGAGACGAAGCGATGTGAATGGTAGCTAAGGCAGACCTTTATAAGCGGTCCACACACTGCTTGGTACCCTCCAGTGAACGGATGTCACTCACAAAATGTCCACTAGAGGGAGCTATTTTACCATGCGGGTCGCCGGTTCGGTCAGCCTCCCAACAGAGTCCGTCTGTGGGTGACTTGACGATGTCTTAGGAGGCATTTAAACGTCACCAGAACATCTTAAACTGAAATTCACCAAGTTTGGGTAGGCTGCTGAAATGTTCCACTCATATTTTGGCAGAGGTGCACAGCAGTCTGTTAAAAGCAGCAGCGCCAGATTCTTCACAAGTGAATATCAATCTACAATACGTTCATGTATTTATTTATTCATTTTCCCCCCTGGTCCACAGGGAATTCTGATTACTGGCCATTTTACGCCAATGACTGGTTAATGAGTTTCCGTCGTTTCCAACTCAGGGCATAGAAATGGTTGGACATCTGCTCGGTTTTACAATTGTTTTTTTTTTTATCTTTTTTTATGCACTCCAAAGCACGACTGAGATTTGGCAAAAACGAGCGGTGATACATTTCGCGCAAAGGTTAACTCAAAGTCCCCATCCTTACATCGTGTATGGCTGTGAAAAGTGAATAAAACAATTTCGGGAAAAGTCAGGACTTGCATAAAACCCCTCACTTATCTAAAGGTTTGCTTGTGAAATTACACTTCCAAGAAGCAGTAGTCATAATGTAGATTCACGTTAACCCTAAGCTAAATAATGAAGAAAACAGAATGTGAAACGGAGTGTATCATGGTGTTGAAGGGCACAGATTTACAGCTGAAGGTTTTATTTTGTGAACTGAATTCTGTTTGAGGAGCTGCAGGTCTTTCTGTTGGACTCCAGGGCGTGGTACATAACCTGACTGCTTCATTAAAAAGTACAGCTCAATAAACGGGTCAAAAAATAGTCACTTTGGGACAAAGTAACAAAAAGCGTACGCAGCGACTGTCATTCCAAACAGCTTTATCTTTGCTCGCGTAATCAGATTATCCAGAACAGCAGTCATGAGGTCTTAGAGCCGTGCTTTGGCATGGTTCAGCAAAGTCCAATAAATCGTATGTAGCGTGTAAGTCTCTCTGGACAGCGCATGGCACGAAAAAAAGGTGTCATGCGATGTAAGAGGAAGTGCATCGAGACCAGGGACATGAGGCAACCTCTCTCAAAAAGCTGGAAGGGAACACAGACCTAAGGTTGGGCAATTAAGACTTTTCAGAAGGATGGCTGGTTTGAGTCAGCTTTGGCAGCGACCCGTTGAGTCTACCCCACTGTTACAGGGGCGAACCATCCTGCCCCCATGCTCTCCTGCCTGTCCTTATTACCGGCCCGGCAAGGAGCACGAGAGCTCATGCAGGGAGCCAGTGCAGATTCGGGTCTGTCTGCTCCCAGGGGACCCGGAACAAATACTCTGGGTATTCATTAACATTCTGCTCACAGACTCTGGATTATCTATGTATTTTGCGATATCGGTCTGATTAACGGGATTTCTTGCAAGGTGAAGTGGTGGTACCATCAGGATGTGGTTGTTACTCATCCAGTCCAGACTCACCGTGAGCCTGGGCACAGGACGTGAGACAGGAAGGACCCTTGATAGGATGCCAGCCTGTCAGACTGGCACATACTCCAGAAAAAGGGTACTTACCATGGGCAATTTAGCGGCATCGATTTACCTAAACTGGATGTTCTTAGGTTGTAGGAGGAAACCTCCAGGAACATGGAGAAAAGACACAAACGTGCCTCACAACCAAGGGAGGGGGTAAGGAACACTACCTTGGATGTGCGTGCACACGGTGCTCTGGGTGGGCGATGGTGACACCTGATGCGGGGAACGCAAACACATGTTTAAATAGCTGAAGTCAAAGCCAACATTTGCGATCCACTTAAAACTACAACTTGAACTGACTGACTCAAAGGTCATGGCTTTGGTGGGATCGTTTGAAGGCTTCAGTCAACCATCACACGCCTCGAATCGAAGTTTGAGGAAAACAGAACACTCACACGTGGAAAGTTCTGGATTCCTGCAGAATACCAATGGAAATCTAAAAATGCCGAAAAAATATGGAAAAGAATCGGCACCTTGGCATCCTAGTGTCTTCAGATTTGCTGATGATGCAGCTGTCATTTCATCATCTTCCTTTAGGAGACACACACATTTAATGGGGCATGCTTAGAGACCTCAGGAATGACAGTTCTCAAGTATAAATTCAGGCTAGGCTAAATCAATCTTGAGGCACAATTACTGGATGCTGGCCTATCTGGAGCCTGTGCAACATTCATTGCTTATGTATGATACTTAGTGTTGCTGGACAATAGGGACAGATCTGCAACATCTATTGGGAAACAATATCTCCCTAAGTTAGATGGTGAGATCAAGCTTTGTACGATGCGATGACCGGAGATAAGCACATGCATCTCGGGAAATTGAGCCGTCGAAGCTCTCAGATGGACAGTAAGGCGAGACCGGCCAAGAAAAACTTGGCAGTGGTCAGTTATGGCTGAAGTGGATAGGAAGAGTCAGAGCCGGAAGCAGGTGGCCCAGCTTAGACCAAACAGAGCCAGCACTGGGTATTAGCTACTCTCCAGTATTCAGATATTAACTGTAATTAACAGTGTCAGTGTGTTATTGCATCCGACTGAAATTATCTGAAGTCGTTTTTCTTCCAGCCATTAAACTCTCACCTCTTAAACAAATCCTTACTAAATGTAGAAGGTGTCGGTATGGTTAAATGTCTTTTGTCCACAGAGAGCAGGGTATGGGGGGATTAATGTGGTTTGAGCTGTTGGTGTTTATTAATTAGGAAGAAAATTAGGCTTGCTGCACACATACAATATACTAAATGAGGGACACCTCCAGTTTTTATCTGGTCAGGCTAATATAACGCAACAAATTAATGCACTACTTACCGTGACTAATCGCTGTCAATGACAAAGTTATCAGCAATGGTTTTGGGATGTTGTAATTTTTTTCTTTATGGTTCTCATTAAAAATGCCAGGAAAAATGTCACATTTTCTGAGAAGGATGGCAGTGTCTGTTCTGTGGAAAAGTATTCTGTAACAAAGGCTTTTCTCTTCACCGGTTAACTTGCTTCCAAGGCTTCACCCTGGATGATATCTGGTAGCAAAGTAGGGGGCGAGGTAGTGAGCAGCTCAGTCACACTGTTGCATGTCAGTTAGCTATGACTTGGAACGCCTCCCGTCTCCCCCTCACCAGCTGATCCTATTTTCCTCCTCTGAAAGTGGCCACATGACAGCTGCTGTGTGACCACCTGACACCCTCGCAGACCCTGTGACCACATCACGCAGTTAACTAGCTAACCCTCTGGTCTTATTTTCAGCACCACAGCCTGTTACCAGAAGGTAACAAAAACTATGATGAAAAAAGGCACTTTGGCATAAAAACTATGCTTTTCCATCCAGTGTTGTTCTCTCACAAAATCTGACAGAGAGGAACATGTCTGGAGTTAAATTAGATCAGTCCATCCATCCATCCATCCATCCATCCATAGCTGATATCTGCTTATGCAATCAAGTGATGTAAACCATGAGGAAAATAGCTAAATGAGTAAAATGCCAGTTTGTCACAGGGTGTAAAACTGTCTATTCCCATTAAAGCATCTACTTTTGAACTAATATGCAAATAAGCACTTCCTGCCACACTAATGGAGCAGACAGATCATAATATCCTGAGTTGCTGGTGATGCCAACTTAGGGAACTTGTTACAGCTTTGAATGCTGTGCAGTGTGCTGTATGTCCAGGAACACCAAGTCCCTAAAAAACTGCCAGAGGTTCACGTTCGTCGAGAAAGCAGATGGTTTTAGTCTGCATCTCATAAGTTCGTATCAAGTGGACTCAGTCTTTTTATGTTAGTCAATGCAAAACTAAAAACTGCTTGAGGATGGTAATGGAGAAAATGTTTTTTTTTACAGTTTTTAACAGTATACAATGCAACAGATTATGGAGTTAAATGAAATGTAACGTTGAGACTAAATCTGAGTTTTTTGAAATATCAAAGGATATTACCCTGCAGTATAACTTGGTTTCTGAATGCTTACATCTTTTAAATGTCCATTAAGTAGTTCCTTTTGGGGGTCCCTGTCATGCGACAGGTCGGGGTCGGGCTCTGAGCACGAAGACAGAACGCTCAGCAGACCAAAGTGCGTCGTAAACAGGGTTTTACTGGGGTAGCCAGTACAGGCACAGAAGACAGGGGACAGAGGATCAATGACTGAACAGGAAACCACAGGGGAACATGGCATAAATAGAGAAGTAATGAAGACAATAGAGAACCAGTGTGGGGAGAGTCAGAGGGCAGCTGGGAGGGGTGCCCCCTGGTGGTAATCCGGTGCGGTGCGACAGTTCTACTGTATGTAATAATATTTTTTATGGTAGCTCCTATGTTTAACTGGTGAAATGTATCATATAAAAATTAAACAAATAAAGATGTGATAATCATCGCATAGCATTACGTCTATCAAAATATATATAAAGCTACATTTATTAAAAAAATGCTAAAATTCTACGGCTCAGTGGTGAGTGCCGTTGCCTTGTCCTTCCAGCGTTAAGGGTTCTAATCCTGCTCTGTTTTGTGTGTGGAGTTTGCATGTTCTCCTCATGCTTCAAAGGTTTCCTACGGCTTCATCTCACACCCTAAAGACATGCAGTTCAGGCTGATTGGTGATTCTTAATTCCAGTTTGTTGTGATCTCCAGTGAATGGGAATCAAAATTTCTTTTGTGATATTTAAAACAATGAATATATTCTATGTTGGGGAATAAACAATACCAGCTATCTGGTTTGTTTCTATAATGTTTACATACTTCAAAGAGCTATCGCAATAATGTCTACCGATAATCACCTGAAAATAGATTCAGTTGAAGAAGTCAATTTTTTGAGAGTTGTTGTCCCATGGATATAGTCATGCAGGAGATCTTGGTCAGGAAATGGATTCATTTGGAGAGTGTTGTCTTTCATTTACTGAAACAGTCCAACTCTCTACTGTTTACTGCTTTGGAGCATAATCTCATGGACAGCGAAAATTTACAACTCAATTCCGGTGCCACTTTTGATACTTGGCATACAGAAAATCTAACGCTGAGTAATGAGATGCAATCCATGGACCTTTGGCCATCTAAGCAGAACCAATTCTGCATTCATTAGCAAAACGGTGTCTGTTTAGTGTCCCGTGGTTGCATGACTTCAGGTCATCTGAGAATGAAGTCGAGCCATGATAAATGTTCTTACTCAATCTCACACTGAAATGCTTTAGCGGTAGTGGATCTTGCTGAAGTCTATAGGAAAATATAGAACTCTTAAACAGCACAACCAGTACACTAGGACCTGTGACTGAATGGCCAAAAAAAAAATGCTAATTATGTAGAAAAACAATAACGTTGTTTGGTTGTATTTCAACATCAGAAATTTACCGAGTATCAACAGGATACAGATGGCGTTAGTTTGAAAGGTGGATACACAGTTGAACTGTCACAATATCTCGGGTTAATAAGATTGACCATGAGAAATCTGATCTGCGTGATCGATCCTGAAATGTTGATCCACGCGTCCCGTGTAAAGGAAATGATTTGATGCAAACGCGACTCAAAAGTAAAAATATTAACACAGGAGTAGGATCAACACGTAGAAGAACGTGGTATTTCTGAATCCAAGAATGATTTATAAATGGGCAAAGAATAGGAATGTTTTTTTTGCTGTCAAACCCTGCTATATGATTCATTGCAAATCTGTGGAGATTTCCGTCCAAAACACAGACTATAAATATGGTCATTGATAATAAAGACGTCAAGAAGGTCCAAACAAACTACTAGAGGACATTTATTGAACTCAGCGAAAACGGAACCATTTAGATTGTCCATATGTGGATGGAGCGAAATGTTTAGTCAAGTGGTTTACGATCATTTAGTCCAAGAAGTTGCCATTCTGTGTATGGTACCGAGTATGCCTTCTCCACCAGCATGTCCATGGGATAACAGCTAAATGCTCACACATTTCTCCTTAACTCATATCCCACTTGAAAAATAAATCTTTCGATATGTGACCACTAGAAATACTGAGTAATGGAAGTCCAAATGTTGTGATTAAACTACCTGGGAACCATCTTTCTAGGCTTTAACTAGGCCCATATGTCACAATGGCCAGCACACGTGGCTTTGATAACCCTTTGATGGGAGCTTGGAGTTGCTCAACGTCTTCTGAACAGAAAAGCAGTGTTATACTGCAGATTGATTTTGATCGCGAGTTTCATCGCGGGCCAGAATCATAAGCATAATAAAAGACAAGTCAAATCAAGATAAAACTGCACCTTCGTTTATTTTCAATGATATTCCCTTGCACTTGATTACGCGGTTCAAGTATTTGCTTAATGCCGCAGGTTAAAGTATCATTTAAATAAGCCTGTTGTATAAGGTTCCTTTTTCGTTCGCATCTCTTTTGTTTGACCAGAACTTTAGAGCAAATGATGGTGCCGGGAAGAAGGTAGTCAGCAGAAGAACTGACTCTATAGTAAAAAACACTCAACCAAACAAACCAAGTCACAACTCACCCAAAACCTTCGCTCGGCTCTTTTTGTTTAGTGAAAGCCAAGGCTCTTACTACTGTTTATGATCAAACAGTGTGCTTGTTCTGTGATTAAAGCCCTCATGTCCCAAGTGTAAGCTTTTGAAACATTTGTGCCGCAGACTCCCTCTCATTAGGCCAGCAAATTTCATTGTGTCTGCTTTCGATCGCGCACAAATTTTTCAATGTATAATATTTACGTAACCAGTAATTGCACAGTGTAAACTGGCATACGCTAGCATGGGAAGAGCCACTGAAAAATCCTGACGTGGCAAAGGCTTTGCCATGCCCCCACCAACTCGTGATGGCCTGCTCTCTCTCACGGGTCTCCCATGCCAAGATGGACTCTTTCCTCCTCTACTGTGGTTTGAATGCTTCTACTTATGGACACGTTTTTTGGGCTCTTGACTGAGCCCAGCCACCCTTGGTGTGCCGAGGCATGAGTGGCAGGAACATACTTGACAATCCCACGCTAACCATCCTGCCGTGAGTTTCGAGGAACATGGACGTCCTAGTTTGGCATGCGAGAGAAGACGATGTAAAGAACGCCAGTGAATAAGCACTCTGTGCTGCCATTCCGGCCTCCCACACTGGCATCTCTCCCTTGGCCTCAGTGGTAAGGCTCGTCAAAGCTCCACAAAGATTTAATAGTGAGCAAATAAACACTGGATCATCCAGACTACAATTTTCAATTACTGTTAATAGCGCCGATTTAATAACAGTCTGTCAGTATGGCAAAGCTTGATAAATCTATAGTGAGGCTCCTGTTAACATTCTCTACTCTACTTGACTTTGCTGGTGGCTCTTGTACGGTGTCTCTGTGGGTTCAAGCTGTGTATGGGAAAGGCAATGCAGAATGTTTCCTTTCTTTGCTTTTAATGACCGTTTACCTTAACCCCTTTCCTTTTATTAAATCACGTTAATGACGTGAGGGGGATCTTTTTTATAGGGGTACGTGGAACCAAATTTAATATGAATGGCCAGAGAAACCCAATAGCGACCGTAATCTGATACACGTGGCGGGGGTAGCATTCGGGCTTCCTCGGTCGGCTACGTCGGCCGTGTGGTTGCCCCGGAAAGCAGCCAGACCGCTTCATCGAAGCTAACTGAATATGATGTGTTACAGCCGGGCTGCTTCCAGATATCAGAGTCGAGAAGCTCTTACCAGTGCTGGCTTGGAGACGCATGTTCCGACCGCCACTGGTCCCGTTTGACAGGACCACAAAGATCAACCCGACTGACACTTTTTTTTGGCTTGTATGAGCTGCCATGAAACGCTTCTTAACTTGACACTTGGCCATGTAGTGGGACTCAAATGTCTGGGTGAGAGGTGCATAGTGTGTCTAGAGTCCTGAGAGCTGAACGGTGGATGTAATGGCTGTCGTCAGGTGGGCCAGCCCATGTGAACTGGTGTTTGAAAGGTTAAGAGGGAGCTTTGTTCTGTGTCTTGTGGGTAACAGTTGGGGCTCATGGAAGATAGCCATTAGGTCAAGGGGTTGTACTTGTACTGGTTGTCCTCTCTAAGACCATTGGCTAATAGTCTTTGTCACCTGACCTTGCTCCACTGTGTCTGCCTCGTCTCACAGTTGCAAATTTACATATTTATTTCAATGATGCTGCCGGGTGGGGAAAGGCGATTAAAGGTAATGTACTACACCACCCAGGGCTCCAGTTCAGAACATCTAAATAACTCTGGTCTCAATTAGATCACTCTTCCCTGATCAGTAATGGCCACACAAGTTCAGTTTTGGACACGAAAGTGGGTCCCAGCTGCCAGGGGCGCGGTCATAAACTTTCCAATGGTAATTCAATAAATTTTATTGAAACAAGTTTTATATCAGCATGCTTACTTTTGCGCACTTACTCTTCAGAACCAAAAAATCGAGGCTGTGTTTTCGCTTCTCTCTTACCTGTATTGCCTGTGCTTGCTCGCTGTGTAGAACAGCAGGACAGCACGTACACAGCCATCCAGGACTTAACACACGAGGGGTCATCCTGGGTGCTGTGCCTGCACCTCGTTCGCGTCCTGCCGTGTTCTGCCCTGAGCTAACAGGTTTCGCCTCTTTCTAGAGCACCTCGATGCAGGAAGTTCGCACTTTCTTGTGCCACAATAAAATCAGACACTTTCCTCGTTCATAAAAAGTGTTTATGAGAAAATTAACCGTTTTGCAAAAATCCCCAGTCCAGTACACACTGCTTCTCTGTTACCTTTCAGGATGTGGCTAGGATGCGTGTTACCGATTTTCCCTGCCTCCTCTTTGATAAGGTGGACTTGGGGGTTTTCCTGGGGTTTAGGGGGTGCAGCCGCCCCTCCTGGAGAATACGGCTCCGGCCCTAGATCAAAGCCAGGGCCCACGGGGGATCCTCGTCAGCCCCTGCGAATAGACGAGCAGATTTGCAAGAGATCACCGGTTTGAGGAGGTAACCGAGGCAGAGCGGAAGAGCGAGGAACATCTGGAGAACATCTGCCCGGCCGGTCATTGGCCTATTGCCCCCGTTCATGTGCAACCACTGGCATGGTAAGGTTCTCTGCCACCTCTGTGTACATCAGGCGAAAATGTCTCAGATTAATGCGAGTGATTTTACTTTTGCGGGATAAAAATATTCACAGCAATAGTAAGAGTTTTGCTTTTCATAAACACACGAATCAAAATCGATGCATGCTGCCTTGGTTTATTGCTTGGCTTTTGAGGAGCTTTTAATGACAAAGTAACACAAGTTTGTCATCGTAGAAACCATCTGTTCCCCTGCAGATCGTGAAATGCTGAGTAAACATGACATCTGTTTCTTTCTGTGTTTCTTCTCCTTTTCACCCCTGGGTTTACCGCGTCAGAGTCAGACCCCCTGTTGTGTCGGACCCCCTGTCGGGGCTTGGTCCTTGAGTGGATTATGATGGGGATTCTCCTGGGGGGGGGGAGGTGGGGGGGTTAGGACCCCTCCACTCCATCTCACTCTCCACAGGCATCAGAGGCTGCTGTCAAACCAAACTTAGCAGAACCTCACTGATTACGTGCCCCGGTCCGTGTTCTTCAAGGTGAAACCCGTGCCACTATTTATTCCATCTGACAGGGCCTTCCGAGCATCTGTGGCTTTCTGACCCAATAAGAATAACAGGAAGAGGCAGTAGAGGATAATGTTAAGAAGACGACTAGCATCATTGACCATCTCTTACCTTTCCAGCATTATGTCAGACATTAGCAAAGGGTCCACTTGTAAGCTGTTATGACATGGAAGGGTCCCAACCAGCGTGTGGCTCTGCCCGATGTTGAAGACTCGCAATCGGCCTAGAAGATGGGTCCTTAGACTGTGGGAGGAAACCCACAAAGCACATGCGAACTCCACACACAGAGGCTAGAGGCGGGATTCAAACCCACAACCCTGGGGCTATGAGGCAGCGGTGTTAATCACTGTGCCCCCCACATTTCTTACCTGTTCACCCAGCTGACTATTTACCTGCAGCTGCTTAGCTAGATTAGCTACCTACTCATGGTCGGAAGGCCAATGCCAAGCCAGTCCGTTCACTACCATACTGTTCACTGTGTTCTTTTACTTTCTGACGCGGCTAAAGAGAACCATCATGCGGCACCGGGGGCAGACAGACTCAGTCGATGGGTAGCGCCTGACGCACGTCGACCCGGACGCATCAGTGCAGGGTTCGTTTTAAGTACGACGTTTCGGGTCACGTTCATCAGGAGCCTACTGCTTCTGAAAGACTACAGGCTCAGATTCACGATCCAGGTGTAAGACTACAACACACGTACTCTCTGTTTGAAAAATGTAAATGATCTCATTTTTAGTTGCTTTCACTTGAGGTGGTCCAGGAAGGAAATATAAACTTTACATAGTCATATACATGTCATTGTAATACACATTACATAGCTAGAGGATGACACCCCACTCTGGTCCTGAAATTTAATTCCAGGCAATTCTTTAACCACTGTGACTAAGGGCTTAAACATTAGTAGTAGGCCTTTAAGTATGATTTTTATGTGGGTGAATACAAACCAGCTTCCATTTAACCAGGTTCTCCGGCACTCCCCTTATGGGTAAACTGAGAGTTGCCCCGAAATTGGAACCTGGAACTTTTCGTTCCACTTCTGGTACAAGGTCCAGGGATCTTTAGCACACCGATATCGCAGTAAGTCCCATCTGGCCATTCTCACTGTGCTTGTACAGACCTTTTGTTTGTCGTATCAAAGCCAATTATTGATGACCGTCTCCTTGGCCCTCCATCTTTCTTATGAACTGCCTGGGAGACGGATTCTCGAGGAGAAGCCAGTGGCGTCTGGGGCAACCTGAAACCGTGGCGTCTCAGGCAGATACGCATCTAGCGGATAATGATAAATGAGCTTTGGAGGTGACGCCAGGCTCCCTCACCGCAGCCTGAGGTGTCCTATTTAGCCACTCCGCCGGTGGCTAGAGTAGCTCGTCCATAAGTGAACAAGATCGATCGCCCATTCATGGCTTGGGATGAAGTTGCTTCCCGCCTGATCAGAAATAGCTTTAAACCTGTGGAAAAATCAAAGCCAGAGGGACCTGATTGAGCATTGGAGCCAAGCGTGAGCGTGAGAAGTGCTTGGGCCAGCGCCTCTGATCCGACTCCCTCCGGTTCCGTGAAGCTCGTCGATAATCAATTTCCCACCGCCCTCCGTCACGCGAGGAGAACGTCTTCCAGTAAAACTCAACACTAGCGTTGGCAAGTGCTGCAAGTCTGAGAGTCAAGATTCGGAATTCTGGAACTGACTGCCATTCTGTCTCGTTTCTGAAACGACGCTGAGGTTGCAGTGCCTTCGGAACGACGTGCCATCTCCCATCAGACATGTGGGGAACACAGAAATGAATCAAAATCAGACGAGATTCTTCATTAAAAGTGGATTCGAAACAAAACGCATATTAACATTGAACCAACTAAATCAACTATACTAATATAGCATTAAAAGCATATGAATTGCATACTGGAAAAAAGAAAATCTAAATCTATCTATCTTTGCTGCAAGCAATTTTTAAGCCTTCCCAACAAATTGTCTCTAGTAGTCAATCTCTTTTAAAGCAGCGCCGTATGTAAACGGGTGTAGGATGAATGACGACATCATGATGATGTCACTTCAGGGTTAAAAAAAAATCTGGTATGGATCTAAAAACGAGGAACAAAATCATTTAAAAGCAAGAACATAAAATATGTGAGCCAGGGTTTCCGTATTTGAAAATAATCTGAGTTGTGGTCACCCGCTACCAACAGAGTCATTAATTCTTTATGACTCACAGTTGTTCTTCTCTATAAGTTGCTACATACACCAGAAGTCACTTTTACTCGTAGTCTCCGAACTCAAATGTTGCGATTACCCAGAATCGAATTGTTTCTTCGCGGTCAGCAGAGGCAGACGAGTAATAAACCGACTGAGCCTCGTGGTGCTGAGGCCCACAAAGTTAATAAGCAAACAAGAATGTTAGCAATTTTCCTAATCCAATTGTGAGTAGTAGAGTGTGTCAGAAAACATTATGGTAAAAATACCATTCTTCATTAGTGCCGAACCACCGCCATTAATTTGGTCCTTGGACGTTCTTGTTGATGAACTTTTACAGCGGTAACCTGTTCAAAGACAGGAATAGCCTGCTAATCTCTGTTATTTCACTTTAAATGAAAGAACAACTCTTACCCTGAATTAGGAAAAGTGACTCAAAAATGCAGCTCGCATTTCACAGAAAAATCACCATCTGTCAAATCTGTAGTTTCTATTTCTTAGGAAATATATTCCTTGAATTTGCCTCAAAGATGTTAACCAAAATCACATTTGGCAAGGAACAACATTTGTTGTGGATTTGGATAACTCTGTTCGGTAATATTCAACATGGCTGTCAAAATACAGACTTCTCTATGCTAAATAATTGTCTTTATACAAACAGAGACCTCTGGATGTTGCAGCCATTCTCTTAAACGGTTAATCTGTTTTTAAAATTCAGATAAAGAAGGTTCAATTTTTAACGTCCTCAAAGTCTAAATGTTGTACACATTCATATCAATGAATTAGTCAAGTTAAATATAATTAATAATAATTTCTTTAAAAACTGCTGTGCCTTCTTCATTTGAAAATGACACCCGAATGACGTCAGTGTTCACGGTTGGTTACAAAAGTTAATAAATTAATACAAAACTTGCCAATCAATCAGTCAATATAAGATAAACCCACTTTCAGACATACTGTGCTTCTGCCCCAGCTGCCATGGAAACTTCTTGGGGGGTCCGCTTGCAGTTGCTGGGGGAGTCTGCTTGCAGTTCGGCTTTGGGGACTAGAACTGTGAAGGCCTGTTTCCTGATGGGTTCCCGGTGAAGACTGGACCAGCCTCTCTGAACAGAGCTGGACAAGCCCAAGGGGGATTTAGCAAGATATCTGGCCTGGAGTCAAAATCTGCAACTGGATCAGCTGTGACCTATCCTCTTGGTTTTTTTGGTGTGGCTTACTCTTATGTTAATTTTTTTCCACCTATCATAAACAGATGTATATCCATTGTACAGCTTGTTCAGCCTGCAGTTTGCACCCTGTTGGATACAAACTTTATTATGTTTGTTCTGCCTAATTTGTCACTTTAATTATTCTGTCAGAAAAAGCTTTGGTGGAAGCTTGGACTGCTACAGGGAAACACGATGGGGAAGTAATTTAGAGTCGCACAGCACTTGGCGCTGTTGTCAAGCAACCCTGTGCTGCTACCTCATTAGTTTCTATGCCAGAGCTTCGTTAGAGATGTTTTTTGAGCAAGATTAGAGGCATAAAATCTTTCCCCAGTCAGATTTCGTTACTAATCATCGATTTCAGTTTCACTCAAGTGATTTCAGCAGTCTTATCATTTTAGATTTATTTAACAGTTACTCAATCATTTATACTTCTTGGAAAAATATACGCCATTCTTTAGCATAACCAAATGTCACATTAATTTAACAAAAGATCACAATTCAGTATTGATTTTAAATTAATTACGCAGAAATGTGCTGTTCCTACTTTGACCCTAATTGGATAAACATTGTAAATATAGATTGAAGGCTGTATACTTTGCTGTTCCTTTAAGCACTGGATTAATGCGCTATTAGTATTTTGTTGATGTGGGACCTATAGGTTTTTATTGATCCAGTTAAGACAGTGGTAACGCTGGAGAGGGTTACTACAGAATGAATACAATCACTTGTAAAGTTCACGCAAGAGAATTGCTCATCCATCCATCTCCTAAGCACTATTCCTCGTTACGTATAGTTCCGGGCAGCACAGGGTACAAGGCTGGGGTACACCCTGGATCAGACGCTAGTTCATTACTAGGTGCTCACACTCACACACACACACACACACACACACACACACACACACACACACACACACACGTCTGTATTTCTAACTTTATAGGGACCTTCCATTCATTTCTATTGGCCTAACCCTAATCTTAACTATTACCACTCTAACCCTTACCCAGCCCTAATCTTAACCATGAGTAACCCAACAAAATACAAGACTTTTGGCTGTTTTAGATTTTTTGATTGTATTCACAGATTTTTATAAAATTAAGTTTTCCCTTGTGGGGACACGACAAACGTCCCCAAAAGGTCAACATGTCAGGTTTTTCTTACCTCCTGGGACATTTTGTCCCCCACATTGTAATATAACCACGGTACACACACACTATGGCTAATTTGGAAAGATCAATGAACCAAACTGCATGTCTTTGTACTGTGGGAAGATGCTCATACAGTCCAGGAAGAACGTGCAGGCTCCACACACAGAGCAGAGGTGATATTTGAACCCCCGTCTTAGGATGGGGGAGGTAACAGTGCAACTCTCTTAATCACCATGTCACCTGGAGTCACGTTTCAATTTTTAGTTGAAAATCCGACAGTTGCCACAGTGGCTTAGTAGATAAGTGCTACCAACCATCAGGGTTTGAATGCAACGGTATGTACTGTGTACTGGCAGACAAGAAACTGCACAAGGTTGGTCTTCTAATGAGTTCTCGCGTTGCCATGACGATTGATCTGTACCTTAATGAAACCCTGGCTAGGGAAAGTGCCTTGCTGGAAGTTTTTTATAGGTTTAGTTGGGTGGATTCAAGGAGAAGGCTGCACCACAGGTGTGGTAGTTTGGTTTTGTGTTTGTTGTATTGCGTTATGTTCTAAGGGTTTTGAGATTTTCCAATGGTCTCACTTTGCTGGTCTTAAAGGAGCCTTAGCTGCCATTCATGTTTGCATTTCTTGTACTATAAAGTACTCTGTGGTAGACCTTGGCCCCACACCCTGCCACTGTGTACAGTTTTCCGTATGTTCTACATAAAAACTACATCAAGTCGATGGCCCTGCACTGCGGTAGACCTTGGCTCCACACCCTGTCACTGTGTATGGTTTTCCATATGTTCTACATGACGTTCTCCACTGGCCTCCTCTCATCTTTTAAGACCGGCCTCTAAATTGCTCTTAGCTGGTGATTGCGTATATCTGTAAGGGCCCTGTGATGGACCAATGTCCTATCCAGAAAGTAAACACACAGTATGACTTCCCAGATAATTGCCTTTGAATGGCTGCCAATCTATATTAGTGTTATGGCTGAACCGCAAAGTTAAATGGCAGGGAGGATGTAAAATTACCTGCTGGTAAACTGGACAAATGTGAACTGTTTTATGCCATGTAGATGTTCCATTAACTTGTGACCACGAAAGTGTTGAGGCTGAAGGCATTTTAAACTTTGGCGTGTTAATAATGAATGAAATCAGGTAGCGTGGGTGGCTCAAGATGGAGCATTGTCACTTCACACCTCCAGAGTTGGAGATTTGAATCTTGGCTGTGCCCCGTGCAAGTGGAGTTTGTACGTTCTCTTCAGGCTGGGAGTTTTCACATGCAGTCCCAGGCTGTCATGTTAACTGAACCCCGGCATGAAAAGGTTGTGTTATAAAATCCGCCTGCCTGTATTTGGAGGTCTCTGGGTTTTGGTTTTTTTGGGTTTGGGTCTGCGCTGCGCTGCTCGTTAACTGA
>JAACJT020000688.1:0-18208 GCA_009936485.2 Gymnarchus niloticus | reverse complement strand
CACTAACTCCTAAGATGTCGATGTTTAATCTTGCCATCTCACGTTTGACTACATCCAGTTTGCCTTGATTCATAGATAATACATTCCAGGTTCCTATGCAGTGCTGTTCTTTGCAGAATATCATACCCATGTATATTTTAATGGAAAATTAACGTTTTGCAATACTAAATTAAAAGCAAAACACATTCACATACTAAAACCACTGCAGTATTAAGAGCTGCTCACTAGGGGGCACTGTGGAACCATTTTTACAGCGTTGGCTGCAGAACATGGACTGCAGAGGATGTAGTACGGCTCAGCTCTTGGCTGCTGCTCCACCAACACAGGACTGCCTCCTGTTTGGGTAATGAGGTGGCCGCCCAAGAAATAAGAGGAAGAAAAAGCAGCTGACACTGCATTGCAGAGACCAGAGGAGGGGGGCTGAGAGTCCGACACAGGAAGTGGAGGGGGATTCCCTACTGACAGGCTGCAGAGTGGTGGTATCACACTGCAGCACAGTAATGCCATCTGTTCACGCAGCCAGAGATATCCTCCAGACCTCATTCGTTTTCCAAAATCAGCTTTGTGGCCACACGATAATTGCTGATAAGACTCAGTACTGACGTGTGTTTCAACCAAGTAACCATGTAACTGCTCCTTAAAATTCACGTTTTTCGGTTTTTATGCCTCAGTTCTTATTGTAAGGAGCTGGCTTAAGTGAAAGGAGCATGCTGATTTCAGGTCGGTAGATACTGATTGTTCTATGATCAGCACTGATCTTTTTTTTGGGGGGTGGTACAGAACTGAGACATTGCCAGCCAGTTCACATCAGTCCATATGCTAAGAAAACTGAAGCTAGACACCATTTGAAAGACTCATTAACCGTGGGAGCAGTTCATTTTCCAGTTCCCAAATGTTCTTACTCTCCACGTGCGTTCGTATTTTTCTCACGTCGACCACTGCCCTTTAAATCCAAATCAGAATACGGAACAGCAGACCACATCGGCACGGCTCTTAGCAAATGACACGGCCAGCTTAATCCTTCTGCAGCAATATGGATACAATCTTTAGCATCTGGGTCTTGTGGACAGATTACAATATTTATCTGCACTCAACTGGACTCGACAGATTAAGCTAAGCCTGGCAGAAGACCCAGTCTGGTCTTATTTCTGGTAAAGATGGGGCTTGGTGGGTTTTCCCAGTAAGAGGAAGACATTTCAGATGTGGCTGGTTGGTTACATTTAAACAGTCCATAACAAAATATGTTTGTCGGTCTTGGAGACGTTTCTTATTAAAATCAAAACGTTCTATTCATCAGTACGGATTGCTGTCCTGTGTTTAATACAGCCAAATCCATGTGACTGTTTTTATAAAAAACCTCTAAGATCCACAAATGAGCAGCAATCAGTCTTCATCATCTGCCTCAAACACACAGTTTAGCATATGCCTTTCTGACGATTTTCTGAAGTTGCTTGAAATCTTAGCCAGTAGTCAGAAAAATTAAAATACATATTGCATGTTAATTATTGATACATTTATCAGTCTAAGAAACGTTTAATTAGCTATACAATAGATTTGGAAATGAATCAGTGTTTTCACAAATGTAATATTGTCTTGTTTCCTTTAGGTTATGAGGTTTCCATTGAGGGTGACCCACCGTCCCTGGGTGTACAATATCAGGATCTGTGTGTGTGTGTGTGTGTGTGTGTGTGTGTGTGTGTGTGTGTGTGTGTGTGTGTGTGTGTGTGTGTGTGTGTGAGTGAGTGCTGGAAGAAACTCCCCAGGAAGAAAAAAAACGAAACACCGCATGGATTAGCCTGGACTTCAGTTAATCCCTACCACTTCACCCCAAGAACAGAAATCAACCAAAACCGCACCCCTGCTTTTATGATCAGCATGCACAATCAAATGGAGCTGCCCCAAGCGCCCATCTAATTTACTGCTCCTCTTCAATACTTCTACAGTGGGACATTTTTCTGAAGTTTGATGTTAATCTGAAGGGTTAATATATTTATGAATAACGTACTGTCAGATATTTTTCATGGGCCCGTTGAAAAAAGGCACGTCATTTTCATGGGTAGATGGTAAAGGGGTTTTAATTTGTCACAGCACTCAGAAACCTACATGCTTCACCAACGTTAATTCAATGTATTTCATAATTAAGAAAATGGAGTCAGGCAAATCGATGGGAATACAAAATGACCAAGGAGTGCAGTCTGGAGTTTCTCCATTTTGGATATCATTTCGACAGCTCGGGTTTTAGTGCCTTAGGTGATGCGATGTGACATTTACGCAAATGTAATGCTTGGCAAGTCAAGTTGTTCCAGTTTTATCAAGTCAAGCATCTTGCCTGTTTTATTGTAAAAATGTTCTACATTCAGTGGCAGACGCCATCCAAAAGGCATCCGGCTCTTTGAATGCACATCTGTCCTTGAAGGGGAAGAGAAGGAAAAATAGATCAGTTGGCGGAACAAATACGTGCTAATTCTAATTGACAGCTTGAGCAGTGCATGGTGAATAATTTTGTATAATTTACGTATTTAAGAAATGATTAGTGGTAGTCAAAATTCTCCAGTTCAGAGTTCCAACGTAAAGAGGTGTGAGGCTGTAGACACTTATTTTAAGATTTAGGTTAAGTAAATGAATAAATATAGAAGTCAGCATCTCATTCAATTGTTTTTGTTGACTCAGAGGATTACTGGCCCACATCTGACAGCAGTCCACGAAAAAACAAAGCAAAGAGCATGACTAAGGTCTCCAATGGCTCCTCTTCCTCCTCATTTCTCATGGACTCCATCAGCCCCTGATCTCTCTTGCCACAAGAATATGCCTGTTATGTTCCTTCACAAATGCTAATTATACACAAAATGCTGCCCTAATTAACACTCTGACCCTTTACTCCCAGCTTAGGCTCTCAATGCCCCACTCTAGTGCTACAACCCCAAATCTGAAAAAGTTCGGACGTATGGAAAATGAAAATAAAATAAAAAAACGCAGTGATTCTTAAATCTACTCTGACTTTTATTTCATTGTAGACAGTTTGAACCCAAGATGTTTCATGTTTTGTCTGGTCAACTTCATTTCATTTGTTAACATACATCCATTCCTCCATTTCAGGCCTGCAACACATTTTCTCGAATTTGTAAGTTGCTATTCTTGTTTTTGTCTTGAATTTCGTTGTACTAGGTACACATGACAACAAAGAAAGCCTTGAATCTTGGTATAATTCATTCAGACTAGATGTGTTGTGTAAGCTAGGAACATCTCACACCATACAGCAGGGTCTAGATCCTTATGTGGCAGACTTTCCATTCACGGTGACCCAAAGATCCCAAAGTGAGTCCTTATCTTTCACATGAATGCAACTGAAATTCCTTTTGTCAGCTGGGTACCTAAGGGGCTGCAGATGGAATCAAGCAAAAAATGTTATCCTCCAAACAAGGAGTCGTGTCACGTTGTGTGGTAAAGCCTGCAGGAACAAGGAGATGCTAGATTTCAACCCTCAAAAGACAAAGAAGGTCAAAGAAGAGGCTTGATGCTATAATTCCATAATCAGTTCACATTTTCCCCGCAATTCTATTAGCATGTTAGCCAGCCATACAGAAAGGCTTATGTACCGTGTTCAATTAGCATTCCTCCCAGCTGAGGAACTGAACAAATGATCCTGTTTTGTTTGGATTTTTGTCAGAAATGTTTTATTATGTAAATCCTCATTTTGGGGCCAAAATCCCGCATTGCAGTTCTTATGTTTGCCTTTTGACCTTTGAAACACTGCTGTAATGTGTAGAGCTGTTAAATAATTGTTATAAACTCCTACGCTTACAACATCACTTAATATCGGTAACCAGAAACATTAGACTAGGTTGTATCTCTCTGTAAACTGAGTACTATGCTCATACATTCTAGCAATGTAATGATATAGTTGGTAGCATTTTGAATTCATGTCAGAAATCTAAATTAACACCAATGCCACTATTATAAAAACGTCTCCTACAATATCTAACACTGTCATGGACACTATCTTTAGGAACTTTCCATTGTGAAGCCTGCAGACCCAGAAGACTGGACTTTCTGGAACCAGGCCCGCCTATATGGAGAAAAACAGTGGAGAACCTGGCCTGCCTGTGTGGAGAAGAAGAGTGGAGAAACAGACCTGCCTGTGTGGAGAAGAAGAGTGGAGAAACAGACCTGCCTGTGTGGAGAAGAAGAGTGGAGAACCAGGCCTGCCTGTGTGGAGAAGAAGAGCGGAGAACCAGGCCTGCCTGTGCGGAGAAGAAGAGCGGAGAACCAGGCCTGCCTGTGCGGAGAAGAAGAGTGAAGAACCCACCGAGCCACTGTTTGGGCCCTAGGGCATTATGCTGCATCAAATTTGATGCCAGAGGACAGATCTTAGCAAAGTTTACAATCAATCAAGAAGTTTACAGCCTATGACACTGTAGGAATTGTCTCTTGATGGAACTGCAAGAGGAAAACTGACCCAAGATTGAAAAGAAATATCGTGTGAATGGTAGAGAGAGAACCAAGAAATACTTTCAAGCTCAAACTGCAGCAGTTTCAAGTCAAACTACCCGTCGCTGTCTGAATGAAAATAGGCACCAAGACCCAGAAAGAGCCCATTTCTTAAATAGGCCTGACTGGAGTTTGCCAAAATCAATTTGACAAGCCACAGTCCTTCGGGGAGAATATCCTTCGGCTAAATGAAAGGAAATTTGATTTTTTTGGTAAATCACACCAACTTCATGTTCACAGAAAATAAAACAAAGCTTTCAATGAAAAGAACACCATCATCACCATGAAACATGGTGGAGGCCCAGTGATGCTTTAGGGTTATTTTGCTGCGTCTGATACCGAATGCCTTGAATCTGTGCTGGGCACAATTAAATCAGAAGACTTTCAAGGTATTTTCCAGCAAAACGTACAGCCCAGCATCAGAATGCTGTGCTTAGGGTCACAGGTCAATGGTCCTCCAGGAGGATAATGACCTGAAACATACCTCAAAAATCACCTAAGGATGGATGAGAAAAAAACACAGGACTGTTCGGTGGCCTGCTGTACGTGTAGAAGTCTCACGTAAAGCTGCAGAAGGTGTTAGTGTGTCAAAAGGCTATGCAATGAAAAATTAGGTCCCAGAATTTTAGCAGATAGCAGATACTGAAATAAAGGGCAAGATGCCTGGCAGTGGTCTTCCATACTGACTTCCAATCCTAGTATGGAAGTCATGTGTGAATCAGAATTAGTGTGAGCAGATCTGTTTTCACCAAAAAAATGTCATGTGAGGTATCATCCTTGTTTTATACAGATTTCGTTTTTGTTTAGCAGAAACAACGCAATAACAACACAGTTCTTTTTGGCAAATAATGTCTCACCTCTTCTGAATCCACCTCTCCCAACGAAACCCCAACATGCAGTATGTGAGAGTACAGATGCGAGAGTCTCCCTTTAATTAGCTCACATCTCTGACCAGGCCTTAAGCAGAATTGCTGGCTAACTCACTCTCACATTGCATGTGGGTCCCTTCCAGACAACCAGCCAAAGGGTTGCTGAGAGTTTAAACAGTCAAGTAGCTCATAAGTCCAGGTCCCTGGAGATGCCCTGCATCATGTAATGTAGAGTATAATGCTCCATTTGCCTTAGTTTTGGGCGAAACACCGAATGAAATGAGGCATTCACCTGAAATGTGGGTGACTTCCACTTTACTCTCTACTGTAACTCCGTACCTCTAAACTAAACTTGAATATTAATGGATGGCTGAGTAAACTAAATCCAGTACTTTTTTTAAGGTCCACAGTATAAACTGTAGAATAACAAATTAAAGCAACACTAAAATACTGTGCACAAATCAAGTTATGAATGATGATAGAGTCAAGGGTATCACCTGTACTGTGTGGCTAAAGCCTCAGCCCCCCCTCCCTCCCGGGGAAGAACATCCGCCAGAACAGGGTCACCAGGAGAGCAGGAGAGGTAATCTGCTGAAACGTTCTCCTCGCCTGGAACATGCTGGACTGTGAGGCAGAAAGGCTGCATGGCCAAGCCAAGTACCACCACATACTCCTTCTACTGGTGCCCACAGAACGTTATGGTCGGTCTTCAATATAAACTCCCTCCCTAGCAAATAATACTTCAAGGAGTGGAGGGTCCACTTCACTGTCAAGCACTTTAGAGTAGCAGACTTTTCAGGGAAAATGCTTGTGGCTGATGAAAGCCACTGGACGTCGATCAGCAGGCAGACCCTGTAACAGTACAGCCCCTGCGGACTTTTCAGAAGCATCTATCTGTAAAATGAAAGATTGTCAGTCAGGATTATAGAAGACAGCTATGTGAATACCCTGAAAGGCTGCTGCTGCTTCTTCTCTCCACGAGAGTTGGTTTGGACATCTCGAACCCACCAAATATGTTTAAAACACAGCTGCCAAAAAAGTTTGGAATAAACTGATGGTAAAAGTCAGCCATGCCTAGAATGGACCTAAGCTCCTTATGTGTCGGTGGCAAAGGACACTCCTCAATAGCTTGGACCTTCCTCACCTGGAGCCTTATCACCCCGTTACCTATGATGAAGCCCAGGTATTCCATCTCAGTTCTAGCAACAGCATACTTGCCCAGATTACCTGTAAGGCTGGCTTCCTGGAGACGCCAAAGGCCTTCCTGGAGATGTTGCAGCTGTTTTTCTGATGTACAGTATCAATATAAATGGCAAAGTAATCAAGGTAGGCCAAAGCAAAAATCAATCCTTGTAATACTTCATCTATTAGTCTCTGAAAGGTGGCAGGAACCCAATGTAAACCAAAAGGAAGAACCTTAAAGCGAAAGAGGCCCCATGGCATCCTAAATGCCAACAACTCTCGAGACTAATGATAATACCCTTTTGCAAGATCTATGGTGGTCAGGTACGTTGACTTGCCAAGATGCTCAAAAAGGTCTGGGATCCTGTAACTTCACCATCGCCTTTTGACACAATGTTATGTTCTAACAATTCTGTGTTCTAGCCTACTGTATGTTCTGAGGTACAAAGGACCCTCACCTGTGATTAGCAGTTGGTCCAAACTAACACCTTCTGAAATAGGCTGAGCTAGGTATCGCTCATGTCTGTCTTCTTCCTTCAACTTTCATATAATCAGGACCTTTGCACTCGTTTCAGGTTAAGGAACCCATTCCCTCAGAAGGTTGATGTGCGGTATTCTTTTGGAGTGCTCTTGACCTCGAGTCGCGGGCTCATATGTGGTGGGCCCAAGCTTCTTCTTAACCACAAAAAACCCTGATCATAATGTCAACAACTTACTCTCATGGCTTGGAAGTATCACGAGCACCTTCTGGCTAAGGTCAAAGCTTCTCTCCTGAGTGGACTGATCATACCAAGCCTTTTGATGCTTCTGGGTCTCCACCATGTAAGTTCTAGCCAGCGTCATCATGTTCTCCAGGCGCTCCTTCATCTGTACCACATATGAGGCAACATTCCTGGGTTCTCCCTTCTCCTGGTCTCCCTTTCCAAATTTCTCTGAGTAGCATGAACAACCCCCTCACTTCATGCCCATACAACAGTTCAAAGGGAAAAACACAGTTGAAACCTCAGCTACTTCCCTTTATACAAAATTATAAGTAATCCACTGATCCCAGTCCTTTCCAGTATTGCAGACAAATTTATCCATCACCTGTTTTAAGTTTTGATTGAATCGCTCAGTAAACCCATCCATCTGAGGGGGGTAAGGAGTTGTATGCAAACTCTTTATTCCCAATACCTGATGCACCTGTTTTATAAGCTTTGACATCAAGTTATTGCCTTAGTCAGTAGGCATCTCAAAGGGAAACCCAACTCTAGAAAATGTGCACTAAACATGCTGCCACCCTTAGTTTTGATGGATCTCGAAGGAAAGAGCTCCATATATCTAGTGGCATAATCTGTTATCACCAACATAAACCGATTACCTGTATGAGTTCTCTCCATAGGGCTAACAATTTCCTTGCCAAGCCTCTCAGATGAGGTGCTGATTCAGAGTGCTGACTGGCAGAGGCTAGAGGGGTTAGCCCTATAAGAGCCAGTCACAGAGACCTTTCAGCCCTCGTGACAGCCAGTAATCTTTTGCGCTGGATATCTGTATTGTTTTTTTCTGCTGAGTAACACTAATACCAAAAGTCATCATTATGCATGCACTCTCCTTCACTGGGTCATCCTATTCACTGCCTTGCTATCAAGTAACTTAAAAGTGTGTTTATTCCGTACCCCGGGTTGTGTTTATGTGCAGAATGTTACAGTTCCTTTATGTTGTCTGTCCTGAAATGTCACAGCCCCCATTCAGTGGTAAATCACACGTTGCATTTGTATCTTCTACACGGACCGTGCAGAGAGATCCCTTGTCCTGTTAGTCACATCTGGGGCAAAGAGCTGACTGAGAGAATTTAGGAAAACAGCTTTTCATCTGCATGAATGTCTTCAAAAATGCGTCTTTCACTTTCCTTAGTGTTGCTGGATATTACCCATCGTACTTGTGCTTGTCCAAATCCCACCTTCACTCTGTGCATGGAGTTTGTATGTTTTACTGTGGTGTCTCTAAACAGTCACGTGTGTGGACTGTGATGGACAGGCATCCCATCTAGGCCTGGGATAAGCCACTCATTCAAACCTGCCCATGAAAAATGGCGGCAAAGTGTCTGGGTGTGTGGATGGACAGAACACGTTTTCAGCATCATAACATGCAAACGATTCCACCCAGCAAGGTGATGAGTCCGATCATGGTCAGCTGGGCTTCATGTTCTGAGGCACTTGACTAATGATTAGTCACAGTACTAACGTGAGAGAGACGTCCATATCCAGATGCCTGTGTGACATGGATGTCACAGATCTGCTTTTCCAGAAGAGCAGAGAAGGCCTTTGTTCACACACCACGCAGAAATGGCCTTTAAAACGAACAGCACTTTCTCACGCTTATTCACACTGTGATATCGATTTAGCATTACAGTAGTGCTGATCCTCATTTAGGATCTGGTGCTGCTGTAGAGATTTCATTGATTCTGTTTCCATTAATTTTTTTTCCTTGGTCCCTAGTAAGTTCAGTTCTGCTTCTGGTGCCAGCTGCATGAATGAATGCAGAGAAGTGGAGAGCAGCAAGCTTTCATTTGGTTAATATTAAGACTTCTGTATTTCACATGTGTGAAATGATAATTTAACTGCGGACGTCTCACAGAGTGGACTCTTTACTTCATTTCCATGACTCTGAAGTTTGAGCATGCCTATTCTATTGTTATTGGACGCGTTAATGATCTGCCCCACAGCATCAGGCCCTCTGCCAGAAGAGCAAGTTTACCTTCTGATAAACAGAAGGGATGGAGGAGGAAGTCCGTCCTGACAGAACGGCCCACAGAGTGATAAAGCAAAGCGCTGCGGCTGGACTATCTCATGTCCTGCTTGTGTAGAACGCAGAAGATATCCGGAGGTTCCTTTCTTTCATCCTACTCTGATGTTAGCATCCTTACAACGGTGCTGTGAGAGACGTTCCTGAGGGAAGCAGTATTCTCCAGATGGAAACATGCATCATCGGTAAGCTCATGCTGGGTTTCTGGCATGTTTGCGTACCCGTCCCAGGGCAGGATCACATTTTTCTCACAGGTTCCTGTTTAATATCTTTCTTGGCCGAATACAACAAGTGCATTCAAATGTTGACTCTTTCAGCCACACCCAGTATGAAGAATATGAATATAAAATAAGTGAAAGATATATGAACAACAGACATTTAGGCCTACAACAGCACAGTGAGATGAGAAGCACTAAGATGCATTAAAATTCACGTAGAATTTTACGTAGAGTGGCGTAATAACAGAATAGTCCAACAGAGCCATTCACGATGCAGACAGTCAATGTCCTAATGCTGCAAAACCTCCTACCAGGCTGTGGGGGAGAGGACCACTTGTGGCTTTGCTGGGGAAGCAGTAAATGTACAACCAGGCAAATCTGAATCTGAAAATTATCTTTTTATTCGCATTCATTTATTTAGCTAACACTTTCATCCTAAGCGATGTACAAGTGAAATGGATAATAGATTCAAGCAGATAGCTTTTAAAGACTCAATTTCTACTGGACTGAACTTCTAATGAGAGAGCAAGAGCTCATATAAAACATTTTTAGAACCGAAGATCAGAAAAGCTAGTCAAAACAACAGACAACAGTAGCTAGGTTATTAATAGATAAGTGCAAAATTTTAGAGCATCCAGTGTTGCTAAGAGACAAAGGAACAGCCAATGAATACAGCGAGCATATCGGTGGTAGGTTAAGTTATATGAGGTATTCCCTGAAGAGTTGAGCTTTGAGACGTTTCTGAAATTTTGTGTGGGACTACTAACAGGTTATGAATGGGTAGTTCATTCCAACATCAAAGAACCACACATGAAAAATGTCTCAAATGAGACTCCTATTCTGATATGGTAGAGGAAGCCATGTCCAGTAACAGCTCTGAAACCAAGCACCTATAAAGAGCCAATGAAGACGGGTAAGGAGACGTGTACCTTGAGGACCTTTTGGCTGAGTGGACATCAGACGTTTTGTTGTATTTTGAATCATCTGCAGTGGTTTCATAGCTCATGTTGGCAGCACTGGCTGTGATGGGTTACAGTAATCAAGGAGTGTCTGGACAAGCAGCTGTAGATATGGTCTGAGCTTCCTGACCCACAAAGTAAAGCTGCAGTGTGGTCAGCAACGGACAGCTGCTCGTACGGAAGCTGTGCTGCCCTCTGGAGGGAAGGCCAGGTGGAGCTGTAGTTTGTCCATTAAAATATCTTCCATCCAGTATACAGGGTCCCTGTCCTAGACCGATTACAGAGAGCACAGGGCACAGGGCATGGTACACCCTGGACGGGATGCCAGTCCATCACAGGGCACAGGGCAGGGGACACCCTGGACGGGATGCCAGTCCATCACAGGGCACAGGGCTGGGGACACCCTGGACGGGATGCCAGTCCATCACAGGGCACATGCATCCACACAGTCACACACTATGGCAATTTAGAGGCCGCAGTTCAATTAACTGCATTTTTTGCTTTTGGGTTGCGGAAAACTAGAGAAAATCAACATTCAATTCAATTCAATTTTATTTATATAGCGCCTTTAACACGGAGCGCGATCACAAAGCGCTTTACATAGTCCTGGACCCAGAGTCCCCAGAGAGTAAGCCAAAGGCGACAGTGGCAAGGAAAAACTCCCTCAAGAGGAAGAAACCTTGGGAGGAGCCAGACTCAAAGGGAAAGCCCATCCTCCTCAGGCCGGCACCAGGCAGGACAAATTAGTAACATGTTTGTGTATTATGCATTAGGCATGCTTATGTATTGACTTCGGGGATTTCATTTAGCATGTAATTAAGGGAACTGATGGGCAAGACTGGACAAAAAGAACCCAAATACTTCATGAACTAAAGTCAATAAAAACCAGGAAAACAAATCAGCATGAACCGGAGGAGACAGGAAGCCTCCAGCCGAGCACTTCCACTCTTCTGCCAAAAGTAGACTTATTTCCTGGATGGAGGATGAGGTACTCAGTGCTAACAGAACTTGAACCACTGGCTCGTCGGGACTCTTCAGCCTGAGATTTACAGAGAAGGTTCCAGATGCCGTGGGGTGAGCTTCGAGCTTGAACAGCATCTCCGCTAATGAGAACACGCAGATCGAAACTGTCAAATTAAGGTGATCCTGAAAAGGACCAAATGATAACAAGATAACCAGAGCCTGGAGAGGTTAAGACTCAAGCGAACAAATTGATGGAGTGAGATGAAAGTCAAATAAAGAAAGGAAGGAAGGAAGAAAGAAACAAACACACCGGCAGGATTGTAAAACAAGCATCCATGCTACAGCCTGAGATTGTGAAAGATTCCAACAATACTGAGCAGCAAGCTTCAGGGGCTAGATATTAAAAAGCTACTAGAGCTTGTTACCTCTCAGCTTAGGTTACCACCTCTGAATCATCCAGAGTTGTCCTCAGTTCTGTTAAAAATGACAATAGCATGAAAATAAAAACATTGCTCTCATACATCTGCTTCTACATTGGATGCTCGGGATGTTGAATGACTCCTTAACTGCACAATACTGTGACCTATCAACAATGCTGTATGTCACTTTCAGAAATAGCATCTTCAACATAAACGTAAATAAAAGTAGGCGAATTATTAAGTAGGTCATAACCTGTCGACTCAGTTTTTGTGATTTGCAGGGCACAATGTGCATTAAACAAAAAGTCAGTGCAGAAACATTTAGTGCATGGAGAACTATGAAGTTGACGATATTCAAGTGAACTCTGTTACATGCAAGAGTTTCAGGCTAATTTCATCTCCTCTGGTTCCGTTAGCCAATAGAAAATACAGGAGTGTGTTCAGTCCTGCACACGGCTAAAATTCCAGCCAGGAAATTCGCCAGCTAGTTCCTTCTGCTACAGTGAGCTTATGAAGCCCTGGGATCCTTAGGCTGTAAGCACTCAAGTGCAGTCTGATGCTGAACTGATCAAGCTTTTGCTTTATATATACATAGGTATTAAAATGACGCCTTCGTAATGAAACGACAAAACACTAACATGGTATTTTTGTAGAGGCTGTGTCTTTTAAATGCTGTCTCTCTGTTTTTTTGGCTTTTCACTAAACTGGTTGCGATAAATGGACAAGTCTAACATTCCAAAAAAGAAAACAGCAAGTAACATCTCTTGTTCTAACATTTAATTGATGTAACACATACAGACAATTTAGAAATAAAACAGAAATGAAGGACTGTTGTCTGGCTGAATTTCTGGACACGACTGTTGTCTAACATCCACTTAAGGCATTGATTTAACTAGGCTTAAAACTAAAGCCAAGTGCTTTAAGCGAGGTACTTCAACAATCATTCCTGTGTCTGAATATATAAAAATAGATTGCGGATGCTTTGCAGATGCTCTGATCGTTGAATTACCACTTCTGGTTCCAGCATTTATCACTTTTTGGCCTGCAATTTTTCGAATATGTTTAGTTTTCATTACCTGATGATTGTTTTTAATCAAATATGTACCGAGGTCACTGGAAGAACGAGTAGAAAGACCAAGTCATTGTTGTACCTAATGTAAACTCAAAAAGGAATGTTCTGGAACAGAACGAGAGCGGTGCTCAGGTTTTACATAATCATAATCATTTTTGAACATTACTACTCCAGTCATGTGCTGCCTGGGATAGGTCATGTGACCGTGAGCAGGATAAGCTACTAGAAAATTAATGGACAGATAGACGGATGGATGGACGGACAGACATATTTCATTTGGCAATTTTATATCCTCAAGGTAAAGATGATAACTCTGGACTCTTAATCGCTGAAGTAAACTTTTTGTACGGTGCGGTTTGGTTTTCTCAGTGTTGTCACTGGCTTTCAGCTCCTTATATCGTAAGAGACACTCTGGCCCGTTCTTTTCTCTCCGTTATATTTGAGTGAACTCTACTGAAGATCTGCCTGCTGTGTACTTCTGAGGCATCTCCTCACAGCAAGATTGCATTTGCATTAGAAATTTTACACATTAAGGTAACATTCAGACTATCCTGGGGAGTGAGACAGCACGTTTTAACGCCATCTTAAAAATAAAAAGGTAATTATGGAAATGTGCCAGTTTAGTGCAAAAAATCACAAGTCACATACCCGTGATAATGAAAACAACAAAAATTTTGGGCTGTACTTCACTGTAATGTGGGTGTCATTGCAAAACTTACAGCTAGCTACAAAGTCAAAATCCGATGCAGTTTAAAATGAAATTATCTTTATTTGCCAGTTTCACAGGCGCAGATACATTGGAATGTGGTTTTCTCATATCCCATCCTCCCCTCCTATGACACACACATCCGGGTGAGAAAGGAGGGTCAGGCGTTAATCCAGTAGCCCTCAAACAGCTGGTGTTTAGGTAAACTGGTCTTTCCAAGTTTCTCAGATCAGGCACCAGGCCAGCTGTGACCCTGCATTAGATGACTGGTTATGGACTTCTGTGGAGATGCAAGAAAATACGGTAAAAAAATGTAAATTAATGCATGCTTATGGAACTGGCATTCAGTTCAAGGTGTTCCCCTGCCTGGGATTGGCTCCAACACCTCCACTTTCGTGGTGTAATGCATCATGACCGTCATTTTCCAGCAGTTAATGGGATTGACACTGCCTTGAAAGGCTCATCAGTGTAAATACTAAAGGTTAATAGTGTGTAATCTGGCCGGATCACTCCAGCGGCTCCTGCACATTTTGTGATTTTCTATATGTCCCATAGGAGAGGGGTGCCATGGTGTGTGTTCAGTTATAAAGCCTCTTCTATGATGTTTGCAGGCACACTTACAGTACCAGTCAGAACTTTTTGGACACGCTAAGATTTTCTACGTTATCAATGTTACTCGCATAATTTTCACAAAAAATTCTAGACACTCACATTCATGTTCAGTGTCCTTTGAATACCTTTATTAGCAAGAAAATCGGTCATATCTCTGATTCATCAAAGTAGCCTCCTCTAGCGGCTACAACAGGAGAGCAAATTCGAGGCGTTCTTTCAAGGGACGTTAAATATCGCTCTGTAAGTTCATTCCAACACTCCTGGGACATGGGTTATGGTTATTACAGTTTATTACGTTTATTTCGTTATAATATTCATAAATGGGCTGGAGTTGAACTGTGGAAGAAAATTGTACTTGGGGGGGTCGAATATAGCTGCATTTTAGGATGGCTGTCTGTCTTTGGCCCTCAGCAAGAAGAAATTGTACATGATGTTGCTTTTGCTACGTTACCTTGTCAAATTACTGGTTGTTCTATTATTTTGTATCACAGATATCTTAACCTGTGTGGCCTCCAGTCATGGTAATTAGGAAAGCAAGCTGCCCTTACTCCCTATCGAGACCAAAAGGCAAGGTGCTACTTAATGCAAATCAGTTAAGAAAGACCGAGCAATCAGGCTACCAGATGATCAAAGAACCGAGTCATCATCATCACCTTTTGGTTCCTGCCCTTTCGTCTTGTGGCTCCTGCCTGGCTGTGACTACTGTCTTAGACTCTGTTGGGTGCAAGAAAGCTGCAGTGAGAGATTTTTAACTTCTATCTGTTAAAACTTTGTTAGTACATAGAATTAAGCATATAGAAATTTAAGTTTGTGATTAAATGCTGAGTTGCTTAACAAATTAAGAGATTGAGTGTATGGGGGAAAGAAGTTGCAACCAAGCTTATAATAGTTTTGCATTTTTCATTAGTTTTTTTATTTTTATTTCATTTTCACTTGTTTTCAATTTCAGTTTAGCTTTTATTAGTTTTAAAGTGGAGTCGCTAGTTTAGTTCAGTTTAATTTTTTTGGTGCTCAGTTTAGTTATTATTTTGTGACAGTTTTAGTTTATTTTTTTGTAATATAAGGTATTTGTCAGAGGTGCGATTTAAATATAACAGATATTTTCTCGAGGGTCACGTGCTCCACGTCCCGAACATTGTATTGATCATGCATTGTAACGACCAATCAGAACTGAAATGCCCTTATAGGGGTGAGTGGAAAAGAGAATTTAAACTGTGGTTAGAACAACAGAAGGGCCCTTACGCCTCGCAATCACCTAGCACTACTATCGGGTGTGTGTGTTGATTTTTTAGACTTGTGAAAAAAATGCTGCAAAGTGAAGATTCTTTCAAAATAAAGTCATGAATAGTTTTCATTTATCAATGACCAATATACAGAGTGTGTAAGCAGGAAAACCCTAAATCAGATCAAAATTTGGTGTGACCACCATTCGTATTTAAAACAGCATAAATTCTCCAAGGTATAAAAACACAAAAGAACTATTGTGGAAATGGTGGAGGGAAATATCAGAAATTTTTACAAATAAGCACAAGGTAAACGTGATGTTTGATTTTGAAAAAATGTTAATGGCTAAAGCACATTACCGATGTGTAAGCGATTCCTTAAAAGGTCATGCAGTCGTTTACATGCTGATTACCACAATCAGCTATAACTGATTCCATAAAGCCACTGACACCTGTATTACAGATGGCTAACCTAGGCTGTGAAATGACTAAACAGAACACACAGGGCAAATTCCTATTGCATGTTCAGTGGGTTAATTGTTTAATTATACCTTCGGTGGATTTTAAAAATATATTTTTAGAAAATGGAATGAGATTTTTTTAATCAACCCTAAAATAGTAACTGACATATAAACAGTATGAGGAACAGACACTTTAAGCTATGTATAGCTTGGCAGTTTTGTTTTGGGTCACCTCATTAAAACCTGAAGAGCTCCAGTTTTTGGCCATTAAGATACGCTAACCTTCTGAAATCTTAGCATGTGCTCCCTGACAGCATGAAAGTCACCCCCCCCCCAACTGACGCAGTCTTTCCAAATTGTGGAAATTGTCCTCTCTAGAGGTTGCTGTACACGACCTGATATCCAGTTCGTATACGTTCATAGTTTTCTGATGTTGAGAACCTTTTGCTTGCAAAGCTGAAATTTTGCATCAGCCATTCAAGGATGCACTCCGGTACAAACAGTGTTTGTTTGCTCCTCTGTTTGGCTGGGTTGTGAAGAATTAAAGGGTGTTTAGGGGAGGCTTTTGCTCAAGAAAAGCCTACAATGGTGTTTGACAGACAGATAAAAGCCATGTTTTGAAGTATTCTAACAGCAAAATAAGAGACGTCTAAATAAAGTGACTGCTCAGAAAAACTCTCCTGTGATCTAAAGCTAATTGAAAGCTGGTCTTACTCTAATAATTTTACTCTAATAATTTTACTGCGCTTTCCAATCAGACACAAAGCCACTTGGAATTTTCCTGTTGTACAGAAATTAAAAATGTATTTGCTCAGGACAGCTAAGCCAGGATACTGCTATTAGAGTGTAGACCAAGTAAATATAATGATTACATTTGTTTATGTTTATTAGGTTATATAGAGTATGATGGTTTCTGAGTACTTCTACATTCAGGTAAAAAGAACTTCAGCAGAGATTTTGGAGCATTAAGTAAGGGAAGTTAGGAAAGGCAGTCAGAGAAGTGTGATCTCTGAAATTCTCCATGAAGACCATCGGCGAATCTAATTCACTCTTGGAAAATTCGTGCTGATTCTTCACACTCAGCTAGCAGCTCTATGGGCGACTGCATGTATCATTTGCTTAATCCAGCCCTGGTCATCGCAGCTAGGGCCACCAACCTCAGCAGTCTCCACAGAGATCATGGAAGATCGCCTTGACAATACTGACACACTCATTTAGCATTTTGTCTCCTGTGAATCAGGCTGCAGGAAGCAGTGGTCCTAATTCTTGAATAATGCACTGTGGGTATTGATGCTTCTAAAATTAGCATGATTAAAACGCAATGTGTTTCAGTTCTGTTTAGAGAAGGCCAAATCGTTAGACTAGCTTTCCAATTTTGAATTTTATTTTACTGGCAGAAACTGTTCAGTGAGGGCTGCTAGCCCTCTTGATTCTAGAAAGACTGACGACAACAGCTCAGGCAATATTTCAGTAAAATTCTCACATGGGAAACTTGGGCTTTTCTGCACCGTGGACAAGATGCTGGTATTCAGGATTGGAATTAATTTAGTGTGGGGTGTAATAGATTATTTAGGAGCACACTGGCTGCCAGTTTCATGCTACAGAACTGCTCAGTATAACATGTAGCTTAAATAGATCTCCCAGAAACGACCAAACTGGGAGTTGTGTACCCATCCATACATCCTAAAGGTGGCACTGTTAATGACATAATTCCTTCTTCAGCTGGTAAGGAGAAAGTGACAAACACAATAAGTAAGAAGCATTTTGTACTGGGGGAAAAGTGAATACAAAACACGAGGGGAAAACAGCAGTCATTATCTTGTCATACCATCGTTGGACTCCAGCCTTAGGAGAAGTTTTTTAGTGATTTTGGTACATAACCAAGACTTAGTGATGAGTTAATCAAATTAAGTAAGTTATTAATAATAGATGGAGCAGCCTCTTTTACAAGCCTTGTAGGAATAGGATCCAACATGCAGATAGGTGATTTAGAGGAGGATATTACATTTAAAAGTTCAGATTCTCCTATAGAGGTAAAAGAATCCAATGTTAGTGCATTACTTCTATCCACTACAGCAGGACTGAGCGGATTCTGGCAGTAATCTGTGGCAGTGGTACTACTTTGGATTATCTTTCTGACGTTAGTTATTTTACCACTGAAGAAAGCCAAAAAGCCATTGCTTTTGAGAGAGGTTGGAATCTGTGGGTATACCTCAGATTGACTCCTAGTTAGTTTAGACACGGAATCAAAC
>JAACJT020000687.1:0-16356 GCA_009936485.2 Gymnarchus niloticus | reverse complement strand
CAGGAGGAAGGCCACACCTCCTTCCTACTGTTAGAAAAGAGGCACACAGGAAGAAGGCCACACCTCTTTCCAACTGTTAGAAAAAAGGCACACCCTCATTTAAGAGTGTTCAGCTACCTCTCCCCTGCTCTCTAATTACCATTATTTTGTCTCCAGTGGGGAAGACTCTGAGACAGACTCAGAGTTGGAGGACCGGGTTGGCGGGGTGAAATTGCTGCTCTCCAGGAACAAAGATTCCAGCAGGACCCTGCTGGAGGATGCCAGCCTGAGGAGCCCCAGGTGGGTGGTGAGACAGGTCGGGCTTTTCCTCAGTGTACAGGCCTGTCAAAGGTCAAGCCCCATGAGCAGAGCGAGGGTTATGGTATCTGCTGCCTTTACTGCATGTGCTAATGAAGCTGTACCATAAATCTGAGAAGCCCAGGAATTTTTCTCCTGAAACAGAGCGGCCAGCTGGCTCAGACTGCAGAGGTATCATCAGATCTTCAAGTTGCTTTCCAGCTTTTAGATGTCGTGTAACGGGAGGGATGATATTTAGGGATGTCAGCAGACACAGGTCTGCTGCACGGGTCTCCACCTCAGCATTTGTCACCTGAGGCTGGTGTTTTCTTTCCTTGAAAGCAGATGAAACCAGTTAGTCTCCAGAACTCCCCACTGTAACTCTTAATTCACATCCCCATCTCTTCCTCTCTCTTCATCGCTTCTTGGTCTTTGATTCTGCTGCCGTCATACTCCTCACCACCCCAACACGCACCCAGGCATGGTGGAAACTCAGATGCCAAGGAACAGCCGGAGGGGAAAGGGGGTAAAGTGCAGAAAGAGGGCGTGAAGAAGGGTAAGGCGGAGCTGTCGGCCACCAGCACCAGCAGCTCTCTAAGCTACCGTAAGAGGCCCAACTTGAAGGACTCCATTGGGGGCATGGGGGACGAGGACTCCCTCTTCAGCGCTCTGAAGGAGCACTCTGCTGTCTCCATTGACCGCTCCTCCTTACGTCGGGATGTCGCCCTGAGGAAGTCCGCAAACAGAGACGACCTGGACGATTCAGGATCTGTCATCTCGCAGGCCTACTCAGAGGCTATCAGCCGTGCCAGGACAGGGCTGGACCTGCAGTGGGCAGATAGTGACAGAGGGTCAGTGGCGTCCTCCACAGCCATTAAGCTGGTCTCTGGCCGATTGGGTCTGGGCAGGGAGGTGGATGGCAGGTCCGCTCTGAGTGGTCTGAGTCCGCCGAGTCCCCTCAGCCCGCGGCAGAGCTCGTCTTGCCGCAGTGAAGTCTACAGGCCATCCGTCAGCCCCAGCCGGTGCTCTAGGGCTCGCAGTCCAGGCAGTATCAGTGTCAGTTCTTCTCTGGCACACAGCAGCAGGATCAGCGAGTTTTGCGCCATTGCCAATGATGACACCGAGAGCATGGCTTTCAGCATGTCCCACTCAAGCGCCTACAGCCCTCACTCACTGAACCGCAGCCTGTCCATGCCAACGCCATCCTGCCATGTCAGGGAAGACAGTGGCAAGACGGAAGCTTCCGGCAGCCGGCCGACTGGTTACCGCAACTACCTGGACCCGGAGCTGGAGGCAGCTATCAACGAGGTGCTGAGCTTCAAGCCCATCAAGTTCAAACGTAGAAGCCTGGAGGACTCAGAGAATGAGGAGGACAAGGATGAAGAGCAAGATGCTGTTTCCAGTAATGGGATCAGTGACAGGAAGACCTGCAGTGTGGGTCGGACCTCTGGCCTGACCCAGCCCATGAATGTCCGCTGCCACGGAAACCGAGGAGGCCAGGCCTTGGACCCAAACACCTCTCCAAACCGGCAGCGCTCCACAGGCTCCCGGACCATCACCACAAAGTCCAAGCATGCTCTGAAGAGGACGGAGGCCAAGTCGTCCTCATCTTCCTCATCCTCTGAGTCGGAGTCATCCTCTTCCTCGAGCAGCTCCAGCATCTCCTATCATAGCTCTGGCAGACTCAGGAAGGGATTTGCCCGGCGACCCTTGGGATCTGAGGACGAAGACATAGAAGGGGAACCGCCCCCCAGCAGACGAGAGGAGAAGAAGAAGAAAATGGACAGCTTAGTGATGAAATACCTGCCCCGAGCAGACAGTGACTGACACCTTCACAGCAGTAGGTGGTGCGTAGAAGTGCAGTGAAAGCATGGCATGACTCTAACCATCAAGTCCCCTCCCACCAATGACCTCTGACCCCTGAATGGTGCATCTGTCTATGGCTGAGGGTTTGAGTGCTAGCATTTGGATGTTTATGGTCCTGAAAGCAGGGGTTTGGCTTTGTGGTGCTCGTAGAACTAAAACCTACATTTTGATTTGTGGAGCTTGATTTGGAAAATGCGTGTATGGAGAAGAAGGGTCTGCTGTTAACCCCACCCCCACTGTTGAGGGTATGGGGCAGAGCAGGGGAAATCCTAGAGGCTCCACAAGTCAAGAGAATCTATGAGATGAAAGATTTATTAACAAATTAACAGGACAGTACATGTAATGTGTATTAGAGAAGAATGAACGCAAGTATATAACATCATACTGATGTTCTGTATTGCTATGTCATATACTCCGCAATATTTAGCTTGGTAGCAGAGCAGTGCTGATCTAGTGAAATGTGGGGGGTATCAGAAAACTGCCCCCCCAAATTGGTCAGAATTTGGTTGCTGGAACCAGCTGTCTCGTGTATGGCTGGCCTGTTGAATTGTGGAGCTGACTGATGCCCATTCTCTCCCCTCTCACAGCCCTCCTACCTATTATAGCCACATTTTCCCTGAAAGTTCTGGAGGGCAGGTGGATGAGGAGGGTGTGGTTCCTCCCCAGCCTGCTGTGGCCACCTAAACAGCAGCGACGGATGGCTAAAGCCTGAGATGACAACGCAACAGCCACCCGCTTCAAAACAGAAAGACAGGCAGACAGTGACAGTCAGCAGACAGAGACTGACAGGTAGAGACTGATAGACAGCTGACAGAGACTGACACACCTATACCTTTACACACAGAGCTTTACAGCCACCTACATCTGTAAAACACACACCTATACTGTCACACACACCTGTACCTTCATAAATTATCAGCCTCCAAATCACACAGATCTGCCTGTTCCTCTGGGTTGAATAATCTTTCCCTTTGAGTTGCAGGAAGGGTATTGTTTTTAAACATCTCTTTACTGAAGTTTAGTTAGAAAGTAAATGTTTTGCTTCTCAGCTTCATGCTTTTGGTTAAGACTTTCTAGATAATTAGCTCTGCTCTCTTGGCTTTGCTTTGTTATATCATAAATGGGGGCAGGGTGGTGGGTAATGATGGTCACCAGTTAGGGTGGGGAGATGTTACAGTGAAGGTTCAGTGAGTAGAGCGAGATGGGAACGCTGCTTCGTTTACTGTATCTGACCCAGCGCGAGACTGAAGACGGTCTTTACTTCTATAGCGTTTACAGTTTCCTCTGCTCTTTATCAGTGCGTCTGTGATTCTATCACTTTGTCTTCCTGATTCTCTAAATGACAGTAAGCTGATGAAAACCAGGTTTCACTGTGTTGCCTCAGGCTGGATGCATTGACAGATTTATATTATTGTGATTCACTGTAGACTTTAGGTCCTGGGATGTGTGTCTGTCCCCTAAATGAACATAGTTATCCATGGGTTTTTAAAGATTCTCATTGGAGCTTTAAGGTTGCACTCCCCCGCTACTCCAGCTCACCCATGTGTCCCATGTCACACCTGCAGCTTGAGCTGCTGTTTGCCCACATATGATTGGGCTTTTCTAGCCTGCTGCAGGAAGCTGCCAGCCTCGCTGACTCTCGGCTTTGGGGAGGGAGCTGAGGACAGGAAACACACGGCCGCATGACAGGGTTTACATGGACTGGAATGTGGCACCTGCAAGGTTTTTATTTGCTATTTAAGAATAATAAACACCAAGTTATATTTAAACGCTAAAGTCTTTGGGTCTTCATTGTAGGTGTCAACCAGTTAAAGAGAAGTCATCCTCACATTGTGCTCTCACTGTTCTGGGCTGGTTCTGTATGCTTAACAGAACCTCCCAAATGGACACTGAAGTACTGTAGGAATAAAAACGACAACATCAACGTCATTGTCGCTGATCCGAGTTCTGTCAGATAGAGACCTGCAAAAAGGCTGAGGCTTCACCACACATACTGTCCCCTAGGGACCTCCGCTGCAGGAGGTGGGGTGACAGCTCCGCCCAGGAACGGGGAGGATGTACTCATCTGACCTTGTGGAGGATCAGGTGACCTCTGCCCCTATATCATGTAAGTGTAGTACAAGTGTAGCACTCATGGTGCCCACACTTGGCATTCTAGGAGTCCCACAATCTCAGCTCTCCACAACGGCACTGAGCTTCCAGCAACGTTCCCTCCAGGTTTCCGTTAGCGAGTGTAAATGACTCAGTCTCTGAAACATGACCTTTCTGTGTGGGAACAGGCCTGAGGCACCCTCCAATCTCTTTGAGAGCTGACTCAACATTTTCGGTAGTCTGCTCCAATTGGGGGAACAAGAATGATGCCACCTCCATCTCTGTACCTGTTCCCATTGTGATGCTAAGACCCATGCTTCCCATGATGCACTGCTCCCACCTACATGTCTCTAACTCCATGGGAATGTTGTCGTGCTGCCAGCCAAAGGACTGACCAATCACTGAGGCCTCCACCCACACCCACACCCCCCCGGACAGGCTTCCAGACTCACCAGCCTACATGCGGATGATACCCCCACACTGAGAGGGCAGGCTGTTGCCGTAGTCACTCATATTGTTTTTCAGATTCACAGTTGGTTTGTCTGGAAGCTTTCAGCTGACCCCCCCCAGGCCTCGTTTGTCATGGCATGTCAACATGTGCTCAGATCCCATCGGATGAAGTGCTGATATGATACATGAGTGTACAGGCCAGCCTAGAAGATAAATGGCATGAGGGACACACCACCACTCCACCCCGCCTCGCCCTGTGACCATCCCACCCGCCTCCGGCTACCTTATTTCCCTGTTTGGGTCAATGCCCAATGCCATTCCCAACTGATGACTACATTAGCATTTACCTTAATTTATTTATCAGAGAGAGGAGCCCTCTCAAGGGGCGTGACCCCCGTGGTGGGCTGTGTCCCACATCATATTCTGATCTTTCTCTGCCCCCCCACTATGGTCCGTAGCTCCGAATGGACAGAAACCTGCATCCATCTCTGTCTCCATCCACCTGCTAATGGCCCCCAAAGACCTGCACCGAGCACCACTCTGCCTCATTAGCCTGGCCGGCATCTTGGCCCCCACCCTGGAGGAACAGCAGTAACAGCTGTGATGTGTTCTGAGGGCAGCGTTTTTCAACATTGTTACAGTCACATTTTATCGCATACCGGAACGTTCTTGGCAGGGTGGAACACGCAGTACGAGCCCAGTCGTGACCCTCAGACATCTGTGTCCATACTCCTCTCGTGCAGTTGTCATGGTGATGTCACAACTGGATACCAGCGAGCCAGTCCTCATCTGTCATCTCCATGCCTGAGGGCTGGGCAGAATCCAGGAAAGGGAAAGCAAGACCAGGAGTCACACTGATTCAGGCAGAGAACACCTCATAGATACCAGTTAGTGGGCACCAACATTCCAGTGTTCCCAGTAAACTGCCCACATTTTGGCAGTCCAGGACTGAAAAAGGCGGGTGTTACCCAGGTAGGGTCCATGAGATATAAAGCTGGACCCTCAGAGGTCTTTTTTTCCCCTTACTTGATTCCTCCTCCATTGTCTTTTCGTGTCATAAATCTAACAGTTCACAGCTCACGCTCCTGTTAAGTGCCTGGGGGGGACTATGTTGTAAAAGGCACTACATAAAATAAACTGAACTGACTGATAGCTGTCCTGGGACACTATAACATGCCAATGCATGGTTCTTCTCCTGTCTGCTTGGGGGTAGCATCTGACTGGCGGCTTCATAAGCCAAATATGGCCCAGTGTGACCAGTCACCCGCCTCCTCAGGTCAGCACAGATGCTTCGGCAAGGAGGTGTTTAACACCGTGACCACACTGTCCATGGTTCTGAAAACAAGTTGCCATGGTTTCCCCTCTTTGCACTAGACAGATGTTGGTTGTACTCAGTCTAACCTGCAGTCCAATGGGTGACCAGGAGTTTGGACATTTGCAAGACCCCACACAGACCGTGGAACCAGAGATGTCAATGTTTAACCACCTCATAAATCACAGACATGTGGCCAGATGGACCTGATCGGGGCCGTTGTTGGACCTTTAGATTGAATCTAATGGCCAGTGTTTGTGACATGTGAAAGTGTGAGCATCCATTTGATTGACTGGTAGTTCTTTCGTTATGGGAGCGTGTAAGCTCAGCAGCACACACTCCACCCGCCCACTCCCACCTGACTCCCGAAGCGGCTGCTGTGGCTTTACCTAGAATCAGGCCAGATCTTCAGAAGGTCTTGGTGTGGCAGAAGAGCCCAGTAAGAGCTGTGATTTGATCTGCCTCATGCCCGAAAATGAGTGTGACGTGGAAAGGTCAGGCCGTGCTGTATATTCGAGAATGGGGCATCTCTGTCAGGCCGTGTTCATGAGGTAATAGGGTTAGTTTTCCAATTTCTAACAGCCCAAGAACACAGGATGATAGGTGTAACACTTCAGAGCCTGATTTCATGAATTAATAAACTGCCGTGAATTAAAAATGCCAAGATAACTGTATGTCTTTAGATGAGCCTATGCCAGAGGTGGCCCATCAGTGCAGCATGAAGAGCCAAAAAATAAAATCCCACATCACAGCAAAAAGCCACACAATACATCTACGCACACTACAACAGCAGAAGTGACTTCTTCAAGTTCAGCTCTGAGGTTTGTGAACTGCCTTTGACCAAGAACACGAGTGTGAATAAAATTCACAATCTGCAACACAGGTTTCATGACGGCGTCCTATCTTTTAACAACACTTCCTTAATTGTGCAGTCTTTGACACACACACACCGTACGAATATCGCCCGCTTTAGCGTGTCCCGAACGTCACACGACTCATCCAAAGCAATGGTGAAATACGGGCATTTTTAAAGGTGTATAACCGTGTGTCAGCCGAGCTGTTGATCTCCGATGTTCTCTGCTCAGGTGTGTCGATTTCAGGAGAGAGGACCGCAGCAACACCCCAGAGGGTCGTCTTCAGAAACCCCCCTTCACTGTACGGCTGACATGACGCCATTGTGTCTGTCTGTGAATATTTCGTAAAGTTTTCTAAAATAAGTGCGCCTGCTTGTCTGACTGACGTCTCAACACATTTACCTTGTGAGAAACTCCTAGCCCACGACAGTATGGTGTGAGGTGAAGTTTGCCATATCAAACAGAAGGTTTTTCCATTCCGTTCAGAAAAAAACAATACAAATCTTCCCATTCAGGTAAAAATGGCCTGTGTTCACCTTCATATGTGCGCTTAGCTTTACGTTTTCCTGACTCTGGCGATCAAACATTTACGGCGCGAGAAAATTCTGTGCAGCCTACCGCCTCTCACGTGACCTTCTTTTTCGCGCTTAAGAAAACGTAGCCAATCGTAGTGATGGGCGCGCGCGGGCACGCGCGCACACACGCAGCGGCGCCGCCCTCTAGTGTACGCGCCTTAGAGCCCTGAATTCTACAAATATTTAAATGCGTTTTTGATTTATTATAAATGCCCGTTTCATTTAATTATATATATTCAACTGCAAATTGTAAATATCTTTAAAACGTACAAAAATCTCATGAATATTAACAGGAGTCACGTGGATGGAGGCGCAGGTTCGCCACCCCTGGCTCATTAATCATCCATGGGTGGGGGACAGTATATTTTTTGTAGTAAAATATCTATCAGTAAAGACACAAAAGAGATGAGACCGTTGAACAATTCCTCTGCCAAGGTCTCTGTGGCTGTTTTCAACTAGATCTCTTTCAAAGACGGGGTTTGCACTTTACTGCAAACCTGCTGACAGTTTGTATTCGACTCACAGATACTTTTGGTGTAAAATGGAGGTAAATATCCTCTTTTTCCATTTCTTATGGAATTTCAGTGATCTGCTTCAATGGCAGTACAAAGTCTCAAATCAAACTCTGCCAGACGAGGAGATGAGGAACTGGTCGCAAAGTATGCTGACAGATAGCTGTAGATTCCTGCCGCTGATTCTCTCACATCATCAGTCTCAGAAGAGGAGTCCAAGCTTTGAACTCAGTTTCAGAAAAGATCAAAGAGGCTCATTACAGCTTAAAATAGCCTCCAAATGTCTTTCTCATTGTTGAAATCCTGTGTGATGGCGTGTGATCCTGTGTGATATGCAGGTGAATTTCACAAGTTCACAGCTGCACCCGTACATGTATCTTATTCAAGGTTACAACAATAGGACAACAGGTTTCCAATGACTGAGGCACAGAGAGCTACAGCAGAGTCGTATCCAGAAAAGGTGGATCCTCCCATCCCTCACTGGGAATGGGCTGCGATCCCACTCCATATTGGTTTTCACCAGGTAAAGCCGTGGGTCACCTTGCTGTCTTTTTCTTCAGATACATCACACCACATCACACCTTTCTAGAGCTTTCAACCTTATACAGGCTAAAGCTGTAAATCCTTTGACTGTCTAATCTAACTAGGACCTGAACCCTCACCATTCTGGTGGAGACACAGCATGGAACAGCACCTGCCTTATTTCAATGCTGTTATACGTAAGTCCTGGTTGGTATGGCCAGGCTAGCACAATTTCCCATAATCCCCTGGAAGCAGAAGGAGAGGATCATGAGGCAACGGAGAGTGAAATCAACTCCATTGACCTGAGGGCAGAATTTCAAACTGCAGTGTGTCTGAGCGCAGCAAACCCCATCCTCTGTGATGAAAAGTCTTTCACACCCAGGGGATTTGGTGCTGGGAAAGGAAAGGTCAGTCGTCTCAACAAACTCGGCATTCTTACTACAGCTGAATGCCTTCCTTCACAAGAAGACGCTTGGAGACACGCTGTTAGTATGATGTTCTCCCCGCACTGCCATCCACCTTGCTCTCTCACTGCAGTTCCTTCCTGTTTAGGAAGGTCACGATAAAGCCTCTTATTGACAATCTCCATACAGCGAAGGTCAGTCTGTAACAGCCATGTGGGAGGACTTAATAAGGCAGAGGTCCAACAGAGACCGTCAGGAGAACACCAGAAAGTTTCACACAGGTTTCTGAAGGCTCTGGGTACCTCCTGTCAAAAGGCTGTAAAACATACATCAAGACATGGCTTTCCTTAGGCCAAACAAAACCAGAGGGTGTGACAAACAGGTGTCCTGATCTCAGAACCATTGTGCCCTCCAGTGCCGCCACATGGGCACTCTGAGAACATCAAGCCAGCTTCCAGCGCACAGACACTCAGTGACTCACTGTAAATGGTGCTGAGCTGCAGATGAAAGTCTGAATGTAGCTGTTGAGCAGGGCTATAAGCTAAGATAGCTGAGCAGGGTCTGAATAAGGTTACACAAGTTGCTTGACTGGGACAGCTGAGTATGGTAGTTGTTTTAATAAGCACTGCCATGAGGTTCATGAGATTCCTGAGTCAGGTCCAATGAGCAGCAGTAATAGGATGTGAAACTTGAAATTGTCTTGGACGGAGGAGGACTTGTCTCTTGCTGTGTCAGCCCTCCCCATGCTGTCAGGGACAGGAGACAAGGCCATGTCTGAAGCCAGACGTGGAGGAATCAAGTCAATGGTGACGTGGGGAGGAGCTCCCAGCTGCCTTCCCATCTAGTCTGGGAGCCAGTGGACAGGGGACAATTTCACTTATACAGACCGGTGTTTCATTCCAGGAAGTGGCAGACACTGGGCGGTCGGGCTCATACGGACTGGTATTTAATTCCAGGAAGTGGCAGACACTGGGCGGTCGGGCTCATACGGACTGGTATTTAATTCCAGGAAGTGGCAGACACTGGGCGGTCGGGCTCATACGGACTGGTATTTAATTCCAGGAAGTGGCAGACACGGGGCGGTTGGGCTCATATGGACCCGTGTTTCATTCTGGGATTTGGAGGACAGCAGACCCTCATTTTTACCGGAGTTGTATGCCCGTAAGTGAGTGGGTGCTTATATTTATGCAACACACCATGTTTTTGACTCTAAATCACACTTCACCGCTAAAACACATTCTTTCAGCTTTTAAAAGCTAATTCTTGAATTTACAGGCATACCCACACTTACTTATGCTGTGTGCTTGTGTGTAGAGTGATGCTCAGGGAGGGGGAGGTGAATCGTCACCACACACGCTTCACGTCTGCCGGACTGTGTTTACTTCATGCATAATGCATTGCCCACTCATCCCTGCTCACCCCCACTCCATCTGATATCCCCACATGAACCTGTAGCAACGGGATCATTGCCCGCCAGATTGCTCATGCAGTAAAGGAGGAGTCTCACCTTAACAGGCATCAGTACAGAGCCTCTCTCTTATGCCCGGAGGCAAAAGGACAAAGACAGGTCAGCTTGTTGGTCATTTATATTCATCATAGCATGAGTGCCAAGAATTTCGGTAGGACTGTTTAATGCTCACCTCGGGGGATGTTACTGAGTCTAAACGTTGTTTTCTTCTGTTGAACATGCTGTAGACACTTGGACTGTTTTATAAACAGATTTCCTCATCAGCTCACCCTACAATCTGCAGACCTGTAACTGCAGCTCCATTTCAATCAATGATTAATTGATTAACTAGTGTGTACTTCCATCAATATGTTAAATCAGAATGCCCTTATTTTTCGACAAACTCCGTCTCAGTCTCACACATTTTGAATTTGATTTAGACGCTGTAGAGGTTCTAAAGAGGCACGCTCACGAAGGATTGATGTAATATTGGAGAACGAAGATATTTATTAGAATTTAATCAGGTTGCTGAGCCACTCTGAAAAATAATAATGTGGTTTTTTAATCATTCCCCTGTTTTCACTCCAGTTTCAGTCGAGTAGAACATTGTAAAATGCAACTGTCCAGCAAGACAGTCCACTCGAAGGGTGGGGATTGTGTACAGTCAGACAGCAGATATCGGTCCTGAGGACCACACAGGTTGGTCCGGGCGTGACGGTGACTCCAGAATAAATGTGCCGTTGCGTGCGGTGAGCACGGCGGCAGAGAGGTTCCACTGCCCGACACCTGCACTCTGCCGTGTGACCCGCAGGATGGCTCTGTCATGGGTCGGCTGCCAGTGACAGCTACAGCGGCCATTATGGGGTCACTGTGAGAAATGCTGTTTAGACCACCGTGTCCTCGGCATGTTATCTTGGCGTTTCCACAGCAACAACCCAGCCGGGCCCTGTCGCCCCCGCCGGACATCTCACTGTTTTTCTGGTCCTCTTCCCCATCTTCAGGACAGTGTTATAGTGTGAGCCCCTCCGAGTCGCTCTTACACACACTCATGCCTGGCCCATCCTGACAAGCTCACTGTGTCGAATCTGAGGAGCCCACTTTGAGCCATGGCCTGGCCTGGTCTGTGCCCTTTTACCCCCAGCCTCTGCTGCTCAGTGCTTAATGCAGTAACCGCGTGTCAGATGTCGAGTTGAGAGGTGCTCAGATAGCCTGGGGTTGCGGCAGCACAAATGCCCCTTTTCAAGGGCCCAAACACAGTGCCCCCTACCTTTCAGGGATGATGTCAAGAAGCAGAAGGTGGACCAAACTCCCGTCTTTTGATTTTCTATAAAAAACAACAGTGTCAGAGATAAAGGAAGGAGGTATCAGTCCTGAGCCCACAAATCTGCATACAGCTGAGTCTCACGCAGGCGTGTTTGAGATGACAGTAAGACGATGGTAAGCCTGGTCTGATCTGGTAGTGACCCCTGTGGGGGGTGTAATCTCCTTAACCCTGACAGATCCCCCTCTCCCCCCCCCCAAACCTCTTTCATAACCACATCTTTTGCAATTCTTGAAAGGGGCGGGTGGGGGGCAGCAACATTTCATTAATCAATAGAATACTGGTGGAAGTGAGATGTGGGGCAGCTGAACAAGACTAATCTACAGTGAAATGATTAGGCGTACTATGTTCTCAAAATTGTTTTAATGAAATTGGGCTAATGCAAAATAAACTCTGTAAGTAAACATACAACCCACAGCACTCCTACTGAGACATCCACACAATGACATCATTGTTGTCCCAGAATCCTTTGAAGCGAAAGTTATACAGTTGTACTTAATAAGGTAGTTTTACACCACTGTTACTAAGGTCTAGCTGTGATGGGGTTACCCAAAGCAGTAAACACAGTTTATAGAGCTCATAGCGTTAACATGTGAGTTCACAGCGGGCTTACATTACACCACAGTTACAAATTTCAGGGCTCCTTCTTCTGTCCTGCAGGTGGCGCTGTGCTGTCCCGGTGATCCTGTGCTTTGTGAAACGTTGTACGAATGCTGTGATCGGTGACTGTAACCACAAGGTCGCTGTAAAAGTGGGATGAGCAATGCCTCCTTCATCATCATCACTCTGCTGAAGGCCACACCGTCCCTTCTCGTTCTCCAGAGTGATTTCATATCTCTCCAATAACCTGATGCCGTTTGTAGCTTCTGTTAGAGGGAACTTACACGTGTGCCTAAGAGGACAGGAGAGTGTCGATGGCACACAAAAGATGACCCATCGTTTACTATGACGTGCAGTATCTCGGTGACAGAGAGTCGTGCCTGACTCTCCGTGTGGGCATGTGCTGTATATTCAAGGGGAGTCCAGCGCAGCAGCGTCCTGACCACCACCGCCTTTACTAAATTAAAGGCTTTTCTAAAAAAGTTGCCGGTCGTTTCTGTGTGCGGCGTCTGGGTAAAACTCTGCTCTTCACTCAGCTGTTACACATTCGTGATCAAACATTTCCAACGGGCTGCGCACAAATCAGCCGTGGAGCCCCCGTGTTTCGGAGCTGTCAGTCTGAATAAGAGAGCTGTGTGAGTGATGGGCTGCCGGGGGTCCCCCCTGTCAGCAGCTGCGCCCCCGCCGTTCCGTCAGCGGACGCTAGGCGCTGTCCGCGGTGCTGAAGTGATGCTGAAGTGATGCTGAAGGGCTGCTGAAGTGATGCTGAAGGGCTGCTGAAGGGCTGCTGAAGTGATGCTGAAGGGCTGCTGAAGGGCTGCCAGCCTCTCTACAGAGCGCTCGCATCTCTGCGCAAATCCGCCCAGACGAGCCGAGCCGAGCCGCCGTGCCGAGCCGCCGTGCCGAGCGCCGCCTTGCCGGGCGCTGACTCCTCGTCCTTCTGCTTCTCGGCTCTTTGAAGTATCGGCTGCGGGGACCTGCGCTTCTGGAGCCGGATGAACACACTTCAGTAGACATGGATGCGAGGAGAGGCTTGCTGTTCAACGTGCTCCTGATGGGCATGCTGGAGATGTGTGCCGGAGGTAGGACCTACTCCTGCTTTGGCTTAAGTGTGATGCTGGGGCGTCCGTCTCACGCTCAGCCGCCTTCTTCAGCCCGATGCCTTCATTACATCTCTAATGTCATTTTCGGCTCTTTGCCGATTTAATCGAGAGCTGTTTTAAGCGCCTGCTGCTTCCTTCTGGAGTGAAGCAATGGGACGGCCGTGAGGATAACACCAATGGCTCACACGTGGAAGTATAAAGTCAGTCATTATTATAAGCCTTTCATTCCCGTAGAGTGGCATGTCTCACTGTCAGCCTGTGCTCAGAACATGTTCCACGTATGGCGACATTTCAAACACAGGCTCTTATAATGAAAACTTTTCACAGCTCGTGGCTTTCCGCAGTCATGCAGAGGCGCATCGCATGGGGTATTTAAAGCGTCTCAGTCCTGAGGTGCAGCTTGGCCTCTACACCACGCATAACTCAGCCATACTGACACCTTGGAGAAGCTGAGCTTCACTGGGATTTTCTTCCAGCAGTGGTTTGCTTGTCCTCTTGGAATCTCTACCTTCGAAGCGCTTGCGATCAAGCCTTTAAAGTCTTATTGCAAAGTCCCACAGCCTGTTTACATGAAAATGCTTTTAAAGCCGTTAAAAAGGGCAGCCTCTTTTCTCTCTGTGTTCAGTGAACGGGGTGTCAGTCTGACAATATTCAGGTCATATTTAACGTGCCATTTCAAGCTTTCTTTTTACACTTTTGCATGAACGCACATCATGACATCTGAAATTTTGCAATCGGCAGAAATGCTTTGCTACGCGCCACTTTATTTGGCTGGAGTTCTGTGTGTGTGAATACTGCTGATATTAAGAAAACACACTGCTCTCGCTGTAATCTGAATTTACTTCACTCAGTTTAGTTAGGCTGATCCGTATCAATCTGTTCGTATCCTCAGATTACTAAACAAACTCGCGATTTGTCATCGGGAAGACTGAATGGTTTTGGTCCGGTAAAATGTGCCCCCAACCCCCGACGAGAAAGCGGCAGATTTCTTGGCTTGTCGGGACAGCACATGGAGGACAGCTGCGGTAATGAGGCCTTAATCCCGGCGAATCCTGCAGATTACAGCTCGATCTGTCTGACACGGCTGTCAGATGGGGCAGCGAGGCTCCAGTGCGCCTCTGATCTAAATTCACCCACTTTCCTTTCACACCTGCCGCCTGGCGCAGCTCTTTGCTTTATCCTCTTCCACCGTGAATCACTTTCACTGCGCTCTGCGGCCGCTTCCATTTTTTATTGAAAGTAATGTCTTCTTGTCCTTGAACATTAGTCGCCGAGCTGGCCAAATGTTTGCATTCTCCACCTTGTCCCAGAGTAGCTCCGAGGCAGCACTCCTCGCAATTCAATCACAGACTTTTACCTCCTGTTGTGTTGAAAATGTGACCATCACTTGACCCGAAAGCTTCACACCCGAAGTGTGACATCTGGGCTTCCTGTAAATGCTTTTTTTTTTTTTTTTGGTTTAGTTCGTTTTGTAACTCGCTCAGTGGTGTGGGATAAGAAGAATGGAAAGCATTCATGCCCAAAACCCTAGGAAATGGCCTCGTGACTGAGTATGGGAATGTTCCTCAGACACCGACCTTATTTTACAATGGAAAACCAAGATTAGACAGTAACTGGAAGAAATTTAAATGGTTCATTAAAATAGTGATAAAGACTCATCCTGGTTGCTAGAATCTTCTCTGACAGATGGCAGCTGGACGGCATATTTCTAATAAAGATGAAAAGAATGTTAAATTTGGCTGCGGTTACGAACCCTCGGCCGGAGTGGAGCAGGGGTGCAGAGGGAAAAAACTCTGGTTACCTGAGAGTTTCAATCTAAAAATGATAGCATGACAGCCAACAGAAGGACAGCTGTCATTGGTTGGTTTTGCTTTGGTCCTGGTGCATCATGGGATTGGTCTTTGCCTTCCTGTCCACATAGAGAGGACATTTCTCTATGACTGTTTGCAGAAAGCTTCGATTCTCCTTCATCAATGGGGCTCCAGTGAAAAGGCCTGCTGTTTACTGAACAGCTTCATGGCTTATCCTGCTACGGTTCAGGGTGGCTAGGTGGTCCACAGGTCCACGTCCTGCTTCGATCTCATACTCTCCCAGGTTTTTCTGAGGCTTCCAGATCCCGTGTCCCCCTCCACTGTGACAGCAGACAAGCAGACGGTTCCACACACGCGTCAGGAGTCTGTGGACACCGCAGATGGGACATGTCCTGAAAGCCAGAGTCCACACTGACCAAGCAAACTGCAGGAGTCTTGGTCCACCTGTCTGGAGGGGGTCAGTCTGTCACAGCTGCTTTCTTGTTAGCGTGAAGCGGAGCAGGAGACAGCCAAGCAGAGACTGAGCCGTTCAGATAAAGACCTGATGTTTCTGCTTTGTTACAAACAGGCAGCTTCCGTGCTGCAAGGGATAACCGGTCCTGAACGGCGTACGGCCGCTGTGGGATGGGTATCCCCACAGAGGGGTGTCATGAGGGATAACCAGTCTTGAACGGCGTACGGCCGCTGTTGGATGGGTATCCCCACAGAGGGGTGTCATGAGGGATAACCAGTCCTGAACGGCGTACGGCCGCTGTGGGATGGGTATCCCCACAGAGGGGTGCCAACATAGCTGTCTCCCATGATTCCTTCTTCCTCTAATGCTCTCGCTGCTCAGATAAAATTGACTCTGACTCAGAATCGGGGAGCCAGAATGAGGTCCTGCCTGCCGTCTGTGTGATCTCCAGTTGGCACCTTAATCAGGGAGTGCTCTGTGTCTCTCGGATTTAATGACTGTTTTCAGGATCCATAACCACAGGGCGGCTCCTCAGGCCTTCCGCAGGGCTGCCTGCACCTGCTGGACTGTTTCCTTTTTATCTGCCTACTAAGTGTTCCGGCCAGGTTTCCTCGCATTGGTGGCCGGACACTGCTATCTCGGCTCAGTGACCAAAGGAAACTTAACAGGGAGACAGGCTGGTCAGGCATGAAAGCATGAAAATGCATGTGCAAAACCACAAGTCAGCTTGGTGGTGGTGGTGGTGGTGGTGGTGGGGG